>JARHVA010000970.1:2515000-2607500 GCA_037957365.1 Torreya grandis
ATGATATGAATAAAAAAAATATGGGTCCAACCCTCTAAGTACTCCTAGTGAAAAAATAAAAGAAAAATAATTTTTAAATATAAATAAAATTTTACAAATAATGTTGTAAAAAAATATTTAATTTAGTGTCATATCCTATTAATCAACTTGCCTTATCAGCACATAAAAGGAGGTAGTTTTCATAGTTACCTAAACCTTCTGATTAGATAAAATAAAAGATAATTTAGTGTAATCTCATATCTCTCCCTTACCAAAAAGAGTTTGATATGAAGAGGGAACCATTTAATGGATTCAAGAGTAATGAATATTGTGATTATCATATATGCACAAGACATTCAATTAATACATGAATCAGTTTGTAACATAAGTTACAAGATTTAGTAGATGAAAACATTATTGAGATCAATACATCTCCAAATGATTCAATAAAATGGTCTAATAGAAGTGTGACATTTAAAATATTTTTTCTCCCTTTCCAAATCATGTAGTACAAGAGACTAACACTAATATTGAGGTGTATATGGATTACAATGAACATCATCCTATAACATATTATACTTTTAGGACTGAAGAATAACATCCATTATATGGTATTATTAGTACACTTGAGAGTATACAAGTACACATACCTACTATAAATTTGATGACAATGATATTTTTTATGATTATTATATATGTACCATTCTTTATGTACACCTACAATGATTCATAGCCTATAGATAAAGTAATAGTTGATAATGTTTCAAGAAAAATAATTGCACTATGACATTATTTAAATTCTTAGATATAAATTGAAGTAATTTATGGATTCATAAATATAGTAAAAGGATTCAATGGAAATAAAAAGAAACTTATTGGAATCATTTTTATACCATTCAAGGTAGGCCCTACAATAATTACCGTTTCATCATTAGTTATACCTAATACAAGGGCATTTTAAATGTTTTTATAACATCCTTGGATACATAATATCTATGTAGTACCATTTTTAGTACACATATGTGTGAAGTATATACATATATACATAGTGGTTACAACTCTAGTTTTACCATATGAGTATCCTACCACATAGTGGTTAGAAATATAGGTATATAATATGAGTATCTTTTTAGATATAAATCTTCCCTTGAAAGACTACACTCAAGCTATTTATGCAACCTATATAGGGTATTTCTATGTACAAATTTTAGAGAAAAGTAATTGATCTTCCTAAAATACCAATACTCCAATATCCATTACATTAGATCTCTAAACCAATTCATTGGTTATTACCTACTCCATCATGCCCTAAGCTACTGCTAAAATATTCTCTCCATGTTCAACTATTAACATGAGCACACTCTCATACAATATGTAAAAATACATTGAATAATATGATTACTAGAGTTACACACCATATGTAGGATCATATGGTGTATGATGATCATGATGGATATGTTACAACATCATACCACTTCTCATATTATGATATAGATAAATGTGTTACTACTCACCCATGAAGGGTAACATTTAAATTTATTGATTTATGACCTACACCATAAAATTCCATTGATGGGATCATTGGTTATCTTGAATATTATTAAATTTCAAAACTAAAAATCAAAATTATGCAAACAAAATCATAAATCATGACCTATACATGACATGATTTGCTAATTTACATGAAGTTTATTTTTGATTTATAGCATATGGTAGATTTATATATATTTTATCTATGCATATGTTTTTCATGGTATATGTGAGTGGGATTCAAGATTTATATGTCATATATGACATGTACATTCAAATTCAATACATTTCTACAACTAGAGGCTACCTTTACACATTGGTGGAATTCTTACACTATGGGCATCTTATTACATCTAAATATCTTACATATTTCTATGACCATTTCATTGATAATTTTCTAATTACTTACATTGATTAAACATGAATTAATCTCACATTTACTATTTAGAGTTCATATTTTATGGATACTATATTTTAATAAATGTGATTATGACATTAATTGATTATATAAAAAATCCTTACTTATTCTATGTGTGATTATTTTTGTTGCATGTTACATGATTTGATCCTTGAATATGTGACTCTTTATTTCTATGACTCTTAATCTATGTGACTCTTTTGTTTTGTTTGACACTAATTGTTCTATGTTTGAATAGTTATTTATGTGACTCTTACTCTATGTGACATTTTGTGTTATAACATATATTTCTATAATTTTTTGTGTGTCATGGACATGACATTGTGTGTGACTCTATTTGACTTTGTGTGGATATATTTATGATTTTATGTCAAGAATTTGATGTCATTATCCATATCATGAAATCATATACTTATGTGTGATGTCATCATGCACATATTATGTGTAATTATTACTCAATACTTGTATGATTTTTACTATGATGACTATTTATTTCATGTCTCATTGTTATATCTCCTATAAATTACACTTGTATGCATTAGGATACATGTTTCATATATTCTCAATTGATCTAATATTTATATTATGACATAATATAGTCATGCTAGCACATGATTTACCTACTTACATATTTTTATTTATAACACAATGTGTATGAATATTTCCTTTCAATATGAGTAATTTTTAGGCTGCATCCCTCAACTCAAAAGCAGGAATACATAGTGGGTTGTCTTAGAGAATTAGTAGTTCACAAAAAAAAAATTGGACATAAATTATTTCATATTGGCAAAGGTTTACAGAGTCTATTAAAAATTTGATATAGATAAGGGGCATATGGGGGGCATAGCTATATATTCTATAGGATTATGAGTGAAAACTCATAGATTATATTATATCAATACACAATGTATATAACTTAAATTGAATAAAATAATATATTTGGGGTATATCCAAGGAATATGTCAAAAGTTCACAAATAATTTGATATTATGGCACATGTTATATGAATCAAATTCTATAGGTTATCAAAGTGTGGGCATATGCTGATAGTTCACGTATATTATGATATTATTTAAATTTTTATATGACTTTGATTTATTAGGTTATCATATTGTGTAAATTTGTTGATAGTTCATATATATTGTGAAATTATTGCACATGTTATATGAATCACATTGCATAAATTGTTATATTAGGAACATATGTGGGGCATGTGTGACACATTATACAAGATTATTTAATCTATTTTTCCTTAGAATTCTTGGTTTATAATTATCTATACTAAAGCTTTACTCATAATAAATCATAAATTCCATCTACATTGGATAACTCAAAATTAATCAAACTTACTCAAGCTTTACTCAAATTTATTGGAATCCATGTTGGGTCCCATTATCATAAAAATATAATTAGTATAGTTGAGGTTTTATGTTACTAAAATTTTAAGAGATTATCCATATACAATTAGGTTTGTAGAGTGTTAATATTATTCCATGGTTTTAACATTAACATCTCCATGAGGCATAATCATCCCATTCTCCATTGACTTTAGAGGGTAGTTTAGTTTGCATACATAAAATTATATTTATTCCTTGGATTTAAAAATTAAAATATGTTCAATTATTATTTCAAATATATGTCATCACTATAAACTTATTTAAACATGCTTCATTATAATTTTTATATGGAGTAATCTCAACACTTAGCATGTACATGAAGACATACACTATGGTTACACTCAAGTATAAATTTTATAATTATATCTTTTTACTCTAAAACTTTCAAATACTAGAATCATGGGGATGGGGGGCCTATAGACTTGTAAATTTGGTATTAGACAATTGAAAATATTTTTTTTGACCAAGACTTAGCATACATGAATTATGTGTACACATATGACTCTTACTCACACACTCTCTAAGCCATTCACTTATCTATGAGTTTGGCCTTCCCAATTCATCATTATTAACACAAAAATTTACCTAGTATCTACCCAAATATATAATTATCTTATGTAGAATTTTCCCTAATACCAAATCATGGTTTCCAATTGTAGATATCAAAATTTTGTATAATCCTTATTTATATAATGCTTTTATGTGAATTTACATATATATGTATTTAGTTGTGAATAGGGAACTTATTATCACATTTTTATTTATCTCTTGTCTTATTATTAGTTTTACTTGACTATGCATTTAATTTTTTACTCTTTTTATTGTGACCAACATGCCTCCTTTTCATGGAAATGGGTACCCTTCCATTAAAATTTTATCAAAACTAGAGCTCTCGGGACCTTTTTTTCATTTTATTCAAATTGGCCGAAACTAGGTCCTTGAAATCTTATCTCGACCCAATTTTCCTAAGAAATGACAAACCTTGTTTATTTTATGATTATTATAGGCTTCTTGTTTTAAGTATTTATGGCACTAATCTTGTAGGTCAGCTTTCAAACAAAGTTCTTAGAGTCATGTTTCTTTCTTAGAGCAATAGACTTGATGTCCTTCATGGCAAATCAAAATATTAAAGGTAGTTATTTAAGTTATTAATAGATCCCATAGACCTATAAAATATGTTAGATCTTAGGAGAGTCCAACCCACTTAGAGGATGCCATGTTGTGAGTTGTCAAAGTAACCATACCCATGAACGCATAAGAGATGTCATATCCTGGGAGAGCCTAACCCACTATGAGGATGCCACATCATGAGTTATCAAAGCATTCAGTCCCTTAGACCTATCAAAGATGTCAAATCTTGGGAGATCCTAGCCCACTTAAAGGATACCACATATCACAACTAGGCATATGATTAGGTGGACACCTAAGGCCCTAGGATGGTTAGAATTATGTATGAATTGAGCCTCAAGACTAATCAAAGGATGCCACATGTCTATAAATGACACCTCACCCTTCCTAAGGGTATGAAATGAGGTACAAGTTTGAGTTTAGGTGTTAACTATTAACTATAAAACTAATAAATGCATGACATGTGACACATGGAAAGAGCTACCCAGGATACCTTGGGGAGATGTGATCGCATGCCCACCACATATTAGATATTAATGAAATAAAAAATTTATCATGATTAAATAGTTCTAAAATGTTTCATCACCATTGTTAAATCTAGTTGGTGGTGGAGGATCATGAGCTCTAAATTAAACTCTATATTGGGAAATAAAGAGAGGACATCCAACCACCAACTCAAATTTGAATTCATAAAACGTGAGTCACTAAATACCATTAATACAAGGGGATTAATATAAGATTTTATAAACATTGTAAGGAAAGCTCACTAATGGTTATCACTATATACCCTCAAAAGAAAATCAAATCCTTGATTTCTTATTCTAGTTGCATACCTCTGTACTTTCCCTTACACTTAGTACCTTTATATTATCCTCCATCTTGATATAAAGGTTGTATCCTCCTCAAAACCCAAGGCTAAACCTAATTATAGGGATACCCTATTCTCAAAAGGCTTAACCTAATTCAATCATTATAATGACATGTTCAAAACTATTGAATAGGTACCCAAGGACTTAGGATCCAATAATGATGAACAAGCTGAGTTTGAGGACATCCTTTGAACTTACAACAAATGTGGGCTTCATAGGGCTTCAACCAAACCAAAGATGTTACCCTATGCTAAAATTTTCAATAACCTAATTCTCACCACCATTTGAGTGTATAATGGATTCCAGGATTGGGTTTTCTTGTCCAACTCTCAGCACTAGATTATTGACATGCCTACAAGGAATATTACGTCCTCCCATATTTCACCTTCTCTTATGATGCTATGGTAGTAAAAATGTGTATTGAAACATTCCAAATATATAATGTCCTAAAGAATTGGGACAAGAATACAAATTCTAAGTGGGTCAACAAGGAGAATATCAACACATACATAATCCACACCTTTTATAAGGGGGTTTGGGTTGGTATGATTCTATTGATCTAATTTTTTGAGGCTCATGACTTCCTACATGTTAAAAATTAATGGGTTCCCCTCCTCCATATAATCATCACTAGATATGAATTTCCAAATATGGGATGACTAATCAAATTAAAGTTGGTCAATTCCATAGTAGATGCCCCAATAATAAGGAATTTATACATGATGAGCTACCTTGTAGACATGGTCTATGGGACACTCGATTTCAATCCATCTACTTTTCCTACATGGATTTTAGGGGGATCAATAGTCCATGTAGTCTTTTATAAATTACATGCCCACTAGTACCAAAACCATATCTAGGGCATCTATATGCACTTATACCTAATGGTCTAAAACATAACTAATGAGGCCCCAATGACCCATTTATCATAATAAATTAGGGACTCCATTATATCCATCAGTGACTATTAGTACTATTAATATCACACCATGATTTGAGTCATGGGCATTCTAAATCAGCCCTTCCATTTTACATACTTAATAGTAGATAACCTGATATAGTAGGAAATCACATACTATTTGGTAGAAGGTATATTTATCTTTTGAATAGGGAACTAGTAAAAGGCATGCCTATTTCTCCCAATCTCCATTCGACACCATGTTTATAATGCCTTCCCTGCCCTCCATAAAATGGCACCTAGGTGGTACTCTTTCACCCTAAGGAGAGCCAAACTCTAGCATTGGTTCCCTAATGGCACGATAAAGGATCACCTAGAAACATATTCAACTCACCTTAATATAAATTATGGACACCAACTAGAGGAAAATAATGAGCTCTACTTTAATGTTGTGAATGGCTAGGAGGTGATATCCTAGACTGTGCCTAAAAAGAAGAAGAAAAGAAATAATGTCTAATTGGGATAGTATGTTCCCCCTCTAACATCTACTCTCTCTATAGAGGATGTCACCCCATATCCTCCCATAATTTCTAGGAGGATTTTTAGGGTATTATTCTACCTTCCCCTCCTCATGCTCTAGTTCTTCTTCCTTCTCCTCTAGTAATGCCCACTTAGTGAGATCCAAATGAAGCTCTACCTCCTCCAACAAAGTCTACTCCTCATGATCTAACTCTACCTTATTAAATAATGCATACTCTTCATGATTTAGATCCATAGACACCTCAGCCAATAGCTCTAGTATCCCAACCCTATCCAAGTTAGACCTATGTTACTCAATGTCAGGTAATCCAAGTGTAGGTGACACAACCACTAACACCTTGACCCTAGGGCATATAGACCCTAAGGTTTGATGTAACCAATAGTCTAGAAGTAACCCTATAACTAGGCTCCCATAAAACTATGGTGTAGGTTCCTTCCCTCACTCCTACTTCCTTCCACCTTCCTCTTATGAAACTAGTCAATTCTTCTCCCCTTCCATAAGATACCCAAGTGGTTCCTCCTCTTTTCCCTATTATGTCCCTCTATTTTTCACCTAGGTACCCTTGACCTAAATCATCCTAATAATCCTTACCTCTTTATTTCCTTCTACCCCATCCATTCTAAAGTTTGAAACCTCCTTGATATGTTCATTGGTCATGACTTTAGTCTAGGTACCTCTAAGCACACCTCTATTGATGAGATAAAGTACAACCTTGGGGAGAGCACATCTAGTGGAAATAACTATCACAACACCACATTAAATCATCTATACACCTCCCTCAATAGTTTTTTAAACTTCATAGACATACCACATATATCTTACTATCCTTCCCAGTCATTCCACCAAAACATTCAAATCTGACCTAGGTAAGAGACTGAAGAAGAAGTAAAAAGTGAATCACCCTTGACTTTAGTTTAGAAACCTTATATTCCATTCTAGACTCATCAACTAACCTCTATAATTATTCCAATACCAGTCATGACAAATCTACGCATTGATCTCTAGCCCCATCTCTCTATTACCCTAGGTGCCTAGGATTCGACTTCAACTATCCAATCTCTTCCCTTGTATTGAACACCCCTCTCTTAGGAGTCATTATTCCCTAGGTTTTCATGACCCAATAGTAGTGGAAAACATATATGTTCTTGTGGGCCTCCCCTTTCATCTTTCTTCCCTTTTCTCCCATGCCCTCTCCTCATCCATTTATTTCTTCATTCACACTTTTTTTTTCTCCATCTCCCCTCTACCTCATCCTCTACCATTAACCACCATCTCTACCAACCATCCAACATCTCCTATAACCTAAGAATTATCCCAAGGTTATAAGTACTAAAGATGATAATTCAAGATAACCTAGATGTGTAATGGAGTTTTGATTGAGCCATAGGAAACATGAAGAGGACTTTAATGCAAAAATTCATCTAGGAAAGGAATAATATGGTATGGCAAACCTATCAATATTTCTTCTCCCTCACCAAGGTGAGGACTTCCACTAGGGAGGAGAAGGTATCTGAACATCCACTCTCCATTCTCAAAGAAACTCATGACATGTCAAATAATATCCTCAAAGATATGTAATTACATGTTCAAACACTAAAATCCAAAGTGAAGAGCTCCTTCTCCATTTGGATAATTAGGCATGTCAATTATGCCTTCTTATTACTCTTCTTAGTTCTAGGGAAGGAGGTGAAGACTATGGTAGAGACTAAAGTGTTCATCCAATGAACTTAAGATTACATGGAAAGGATAATGGAGATAGATGGTAAATATAGGAAGATACTAGTGATAATCAATAAAGGTATGCTCTTAGAACTAAAATTGATGTCCACCTTTGACTTGGGGATGTATCAAAAATATAATAAGAACATGAAAGTGGGTATGAAAGAATGTCTAGATGTGGCTCAAGATGTAAGAAGAGACTTGGAAAAGGGTAGGAAAAATATATTGGCCTACTTCAAGCAGTTCAATATATCTATATTATTCAATTTATATGATAACCTACTAGATAGTGGAAATTTTGGAGTCCACCTAGGTCAATTTGACCAGGTCACGAGGAAGAAGGTCACCAAAATAATAGGGTATGGGCCTAGGTAATTTTTGATCTCCCAATGCATTCCATGACAAATATTAGCCAAGTGTCTGAGGTCCAAGTATCCATGGAGGTTCCATTCTATGTGTACTAGAGGTTAGTGACTCAATCCAAGGTGATATTTAGGGAACCCCTGGTGAAACTTGATAAGATGAATTAAGAGTTTGACCTAGTAGTAACTTCTTTAGAAGCCAGGGATGAAAGATAAAAATAGTGGGGAGTTTGATATTCACAGTCACCTCTACATATCAACTATGTGGTCCTTTATAGATATTTTTGAGGGCTTATAGAGAATTTTTTTTTGAATTTTGAATTATGGTTGTAACTACCATGAGTGGCCATCATGGCCAAAGATGGGAATCTCACTATATTTGGAGGTGAATCCCATCCTCATATATAAAAGGAAAATCCATATTGTATTTTAAGGTTCAACTAAAATTTGATTAAAAGTGTTGTCAAATTTAATCTAGCATTTCACCTACTTGTTATTTCATCTCATTGGACTATAAAGTTGACCATGATCACTACAATTGTAACAACACTTATCTTTTTGTAATGAATACAATTCCAATTTCCTATAAAATGATTGTTTTGTGTTTCAATTATTTTTCATCTCCATTCTAAATATTTGATAATTTTATATTAAATTGACTATAACCTTGATATTAAATGTATTCTATGGTTATGATGTGCTTGTCTATTATAATCACTTTGTGAACTCTCTTATCTATCTTTTTACTAGTACTATTAATTTATGTGCTAGTATGAAAGTTAATATTGGGTGTTTATGTGTAGTTTAATATAAACTCCTAGTAATTATATTTAGTGAGGGTTCATATTTAAGTCATGCTCCCCTATTTCTTCAAATTCATCCCATTGTGTGTTCTTGGATGTAGAACTTGTAGTGAAACTCAATCTATAATGGTATAACTATGAAAATGGAACTTGGTTTAATGGTTGATGCATTGATTTTATTTTAGATCTATATGATCTCTTTCCTACCTTACTCTCCTCTCTTTTTGTGTTTATTTTTAAATATTTAACTACCCTTTCCCCTTGTGTTTAGAAAATATAGGAGCATAAAAACTAAACTCTATATCTAAAAATCTCATATTGAACTTTCAGTGGTGGCACCATATCTCTTGGAGACTATTTCATGTAGCTCCATAGTTCATTCAAATACCTATAGTCATTACCTAGGATGATTCTAAATTATTCATAATATGGAGGATGAAATTCCATCATTGTTCCCATCTTTTTTAATAACAACCAATCTCATGGGTATTTCACAAGCCAAATTTTGGAGCTAATAATAACTAACACTAAAAGGAGGGCCTGAATCCCTTTATTTTAGAGTTGTCATTAGTTTATTGGTTTGTTTAAATTTTTCTTGTTGATAATAAAATACTAACTACTTATTGATTATGAATCATCTTGGAGATTAGTTCACCTATCACTAGGGATAGGTCTTACTCTGGCCTATTGGTAATTCCTCCTTTCTTTTCCATAGAAAACCCATGATCAACCAACCTAGATGTACCATGATTAAAGCTATTTTGTCCCACAGCCTATTCTAAATTTATATCTCAAGATGGCCTATTTGGTTAGATTTGGCATTAACATCTTGAAGGTTGTCCATGATCTACCTAGAGACCTTGAGAGATATCTCCCCTATTTTACTATTGGTGTGGAATAGACTATTGAAAATCACATAACTTCCTATAAAACTACCATGAGGCTCTTTATTATAGATCATGAGTACATAACATGTAGGCTTTTCCCCTTCACTTTTATGGTCTTAGCATATGATTGGTTCATTAACCTCCATGAAGACTCTATCCCTAGTTGGGACCATTTACTTAATTTCTTCCTCACCCAATTCAAGTAAGTGATAGACCATAGTGTCCTCTACCAAAAAATTTCTTGTATTAAATGGGATCCCTATGAGACTATCAATAATTTCAACACTAGGTTTCAAAATTTTAATAGTTGGGTCACCTTAATTTATCAACCTAATCCCCAACTAGCACTCAAAATATATAAGAATGTTTTAGACCCTTAGACATCCATGCTTATAAGGAGATACTTGACCATAATTTACCTATCCCTAGCTTATAAAAGATCCATAATTGTGGATAGGTAACTAAATTGTCAAGGCCATATGATGACCCCCACTCCTAATTTGTTGCCATAGACACCCACATTGAGCTTCTTTCCCAACATTAATCAAAATTCCCCAATGCTTTATCCAATCCCTATCATGCATCAACTCTCATTTAGTCATCCAATTTCAAGCCAACAACTAAGTTTTATTAACCTAGGTGTCCATGAACTAAATCCTAAAGTACCATAGTAAGTAACATTGGTAGAATCTAACAATACCTAAATTATACCTGAGATGTCCATAAAGAATCAGTTGGATGCCATTCATTGAATGGTACAAAAACCTAGCAATTATTTCTTTGGGCTACAAAAGGCAAGCAATTGACTCTAATGTATAAATTTCTATTAAAATTTCACATATAAAATACCGATAAAGAACTATAATAATCCTCATAATCCCCTAGAATCCTTACCTAATAGGTTTCCCTAAATCAATATCTTTGAGATAACCATGCCTAACTAGTGTTGAGTGCATAACATGGCATCCCATGGGGAATTGGACTACACAGAGTTTGTTTCTACTTTTGAGATATTCTCAAATGAAATGGAATAATATGAGGTTGTACCCAATCACCTTGAATCATCCAACATGGGTAAATAACCTATCCTAATATGGTGTTGGAGACCCTAGATTTCCCTATCTAAGAAAATGAGATAAAATAGGGTATCCATGAGGTGTAAGCATTTTAGGTATCCTATAGGGGTAACTACACCCTTAGGAATAGGCAAATACAATAGCCCCTTACTATCTTGACTCTCCTTAATAATGGTAGAACCCTAACTGACCAAAATGCTATGAATGATCCCCCACCTCTAAGACCTAAATAACCTAAGGCACCCATGGAGAACCCACTAGTAAAAATTAAATGGGGTTATAACATATTATAGGACATGAATAATATCTAACCCAACATCACACTTCATGAGATATCTTAAATCATTGAGAAACATGACTTCCTACTAAAATCCTTGACTCAAAAGCTGATACTTCAATCCAACCAAAACCAAGAGCAACACACACCAATGTGTTCATTTAAAAGAATAAGATGGAGGTACTCCCCTTTACTCTTAATCATTCTATTATTTGTAAAGAATCCTAATAATTTCCTAATAGATTCATGAGCCTCAACCAATGTAGTGTCATCAAGCATATGTGAGAAGCTTAGGTTGGTCCCCATAAATTCAAACAAGGTAGTGGTCCAACTCGACAAGTCTTAAGTGAAAGTGATAGGTGAACTGCCTAATGTCCACATATAGTTGGATTCTGACCCTATGATTCAACATTTCATAGACATCTAGGTGGTGGATATTCCTAAATCCTATGACATGATACTCAATCAAAAATTATTCCAAAGCCCTAAATGGATATATTACCATGGATTTCTCCCATATCCAGTTACCATATAGGGGAGAAGCCAACAAAATTTGGGTAGACATATAACTATTAACTACTAGACTTGCACCCTTGTGAAGGTAGTTTTAGTCCTTCATAGTCTAAAGTAACATGGAGACAATCCTAGGTTGTGGGTGGCCTAATATATGGATTGAATCTCCTGATTTTAAGGGATAACTCCCCTTTATGTATCAATTAGGATCTGTACTCTACACTACCAAATTGCAAGGGAAAAGAGAAGAAGGTAAACTAAAAGTAAAACTTATCTAACTATGGTGATACCCCAAAATGTGTCCTCCACTTGGTTAATATGCACTAATAATGTTGAATAAGAACATGGACCTAATTTCACTTCTCAAAAGAAAGTCTCCAAACATAAATATTTCACATAGAAGCTCAACGTCATGGATAATCTAATGAAGATAATCAATAGGTTTCTCAAATACACTATGAGAATATCACACTTACCATGCATACAATATTGTTCAAGCACACTTTGCAACCTATAAAAATTAATTAAAACCAACAAATAGGTAAATAAGAGAGGAAAAAATGAAAGGAAGCATGTACTATCATTGTCATTCATCAAATAACCATTAGCATAAACTAGTCACAAGCTTTGAAGAGGCATGAATTCAATCTTATTCATTCAAAAAAGGCAAGTAAAAGTGTTTTTCTAAGCATGTCCTTGCCAAAACTTAGGTTAAGGGTTACTTTCAAATGCCAAATAAAGGCTTACATATAGAGAATTGAGAAAGAGGAGAGAAAAAGAGATGAGAGCCAATAAATTAAGAATGTATCATTTACTTATTATTTCCCCAATTGATACATAATATTTCCTTGATATATATCATACACCCTTTTTAAAATGTTTTATAAGTTGAGGGAGGCTTATTTGTAAAGTTGAAGGAGTCTTTGATCATTCATTTCTAGTCTTTGACCCATACAGTGTCTTATATCTTTACTTGTACACCCTACATTCTTGGTGAAGAAGTCACCTTCTTGAAAATAGGCCTTAAAGGATTAGTCAAGTATTCATCACTCTCTTCATTGAAACCTTCTCCAATTATTTATGATATATTTACATCTTTCTTTGGTTGTTAGTGTAGACACCTAAAATTGGCCACCAATGACCTTCAACCGGACTTCAAAACAATTCCTACCAACCATTACAAATTAAGAATAGGAATCACTGAATGTCCCAAATTTTCTTATCTATAATTCATCAAATCTCATAATTTCATTGATACATCACTAATTTGGATATCCTATGATAAGTAATAAAAACCTCTTAGGGATTCATCTCTAAGCACCCTGTAGCATCACAACATGAAATTTGGCCTATGGACCTATTAAATGGGGTAAGTGCACACATAAAATTAAATATTGAATATTCTAAAAATACTAAACAAAATTAATTAAAATTTTAAACCAAATTAAGATCCTATTTGAATTATCCATGTGCAATTAATGAATTATTGAAAAAGGAAATTCAAAAATATTAAATATCTTAGCTTTTCATAATTACCATTTGTGATTTATTAAGCCTTTTTAAATATCTCACCCATGCCTATTCATTGAAAATCATGAGTTTTTAACACCTTTTAACTCTACTGGGTCAATTAACTCAATTAGGCTAGGTTTGAAACCATTTCATGCTTAAACTACATTATAACTCACCTTGAGTTGGGGTTAGTTCCTAAGCCTATAAATACAAGCCATTGCCTATTAAAAAGAGATCTTAGATAGAGAAAATGCTTGCATTCATTGACTTGACAAGTATTGATTTAACCAAAGGTGGTTATAATTAGTAACAAAGGTTAAAACATTGATTTTCCTAAAGGAGGTTATAATTAGTAGCAATGTCATATTCCCTAATTAGGGTTGATGAGTCAAAATAATGATTTGCCCATAGGTGGTTATAATCATTAAGCTGACTTGGATTGAATAATGATTTGATTGTGCCCCATTAAGTTATATTGGCAAACATAACTCAAGGATATAACTTGGTGCATATATTAAACATGAGTGGGTGTAAACATAGATGTGATGGTCTAATGACTAAAGAAGCCATAAATAACTAGGTATATGATGATGCACAAAGTGATGAAAGAGATGAATAAAAAAATAAAAATTGATTAATGGAAATGATTCATTTATACATGCCAATGTGGATCTGGTCATCATTATTAACATTAATACAACTAGAATAGTTAATGTGGTTTTTTGATCAAGGAGAGCAGGAGTATTTTCCAAGGTTACCAAGGAGAAATTTTTTCAGCTCCCTTGCTTGTAAGACTTCTCGAGTTGATTTATATTTTAGCACATGATGGTATGCATCATGATAGAACACCATGATAACTTTTCTAAAATATGCATAAGGATTGACTCCTAATCCAATAAACAATTTAAAACAATACACCAATGATAAACAAACATGATGATAATGTTGACATATGAATATGGGTAGACTCAAGAATAATGCACAAGGAATCACCTAATGAACACATATAGACTGAGTTGAGGCACAGTACTAAAAGCAAAAAAATAGGGAAGAAAAAAAATAAACAACAATACATAGAAAGAAAACAAACAAATAAACAAATAGAAAATAAATACATAAAAATATTGAAAGGAAAAGCAAAAGAAAGCATCTTAATAATGAATTTACCCCAATAGGGTGGATCAAAGATAACTAACTAGGCTTTGGTAGAACAAATGTTTTTGGATTTTGAAATTTTTTGAATGTTTTTGAAATTTTTGGGGTATCTTAACTCATTATATATTAACAAGATACCACTCATAAAATGATGAGAGCATTGGCTTAGGTATCTCACAAAATGGTTAGATCATATGGAAAAGAGGGACTGAGATGACCTCAATGTGAATTGATCATGACCTACATAGTCCCAATAGGACCTTAAGTCACAGTAGTCACATCCACATAAAAGGTAGGGAGAAGTGACTAGGTTGCAAAAGTTCTAAAATTAAGGCCAAATTACAAGGTAAATGAGAATATTAATGGCAATATGATGTAGAAATGCATGGTAAAAGGTGTTGTTCTTAATTTTCCCATAGGTAGTTATAATTAGGAAATAATTACATAGGTCTATGATACTAATTTTCCCATAGGTAGTTATAATTAGTAACTTAAAGTAGACTATTGATATGCCTATAGGTGGTTATAATTAATAGCACCAGTCAAACATGAATGAAAGATAACTTTTTGGATCAGCTGTCACATGACTTTCATAGACTATTATTTAAACACAAAATTGTAAAACTATTGAAACTAGATCAGAATCCCCTCATTCAAGGTGTGAGAAGAACCAAAGGAACCAAAATCAAAAAGTGTTGGGTAGGATGGCTAAAAATAGGCTTTGGTCTAATAAGGTTGCCATATGTTGAGATGATGTATGGTACAACATTGTTTAGGATGATGGTGGTATGAAGATTGGATATAATGGTAATAGGGTTACCCCCAAGTGATAAGGTGAGGTAAATTGTAGGGTATGGAATAATGGCAAGGGAATGGTGAAATGAAAATGACATGGTATATGGAAAATGGCAATAGTAAGGGTATGATTTTTGGCAAGTGTAAAATGTATGGTTTTTGGCAAGGTATAAGTATGTTTTTATGATTTTGGATAGGTATATGATTCTGTCATTCTTGTTGATGTCGAGATGCACATATTGATTAGCATATGATACAACCAAAATAATCAATCATGTAAATTTCTAGCCCACACCTCTTCTAAATAGTTGTTTTGTCAAGAACCTACTATAGATTTAAACTTCAAGAATATTTTTGTGGTCTTTATTGGTCATTTATTTTGTTTCATTTAAACTTCAAGACAAGATATCTTTTTAGCCTTTATAGATTAAAATGCATCCATGGATGGTAAATACAAATAAATAATGGATGATAGGTTTGACTTGGAAATGTATAGGTGGATGATAATTGAATGCATAATGGTTAGGAAAAAAATAAAGATCAAGGTTTTTAGGCACACATAATGTTGTTGATTTTACATTCAACATAACTTTGGTTATGGTGAGGCCAAAGACTTCTGAATATGCTCTTGATAAGATCACCAAATTTTTTAATTATTTGGGCTTGATAGTATCTACCATCTAATTATGTTGTAGATTAGAAGCTATGATGATTTGATCTTTGATAATTTCTTTATCAAGCAGTCAAGGAATATTCTACTCAACTATTGGTGCCTCAAAAAGGTTTTCACCAATGAATTTATCTTAATTTTCTCATAGCACCTCTAAGAAGGTTTCACTAAGGAACATTAAATTTTTAATTTTACTGTCTTCTAGTGCTTCTAAAAAGGTTTCATTAGAAGATGTTGAGTTTAACTTTAATTTTCCCCTAGCACCTCTGAAAATGTTTCACTAGGAGATTGTTCTTCTTTTGCTTGAATTTGGCCTTAGCGTCCTTGATGTTCTTTAACTAATATGTCACCATGGATTCAGTTCAATAACGTGTGACTCTTTCAATCTCAATTGACATTTATGGGAGGTGGAATGTCAAAATAATGGCTAGGTTGGTTGGTGTTAATGGCATGTGGAATGGTAATGAAATGGGAAGAGGCATCACAAACTTCATAGAATATATTAGGAAAACTTGTGTTGAAGCTAAAGTAATCATCCTCAAAAAATTTAGAAGGATCACAAATGTATTCAAAATTATATGCAAGGCATGCATAACCAATATTGTAACAAGCACGAATTTATTCTAATTCTAACGTTGATTTTGACTTAGTGGAATCTAAATCCAATGTTAAGACTTACATTAATTCTAATTATGATGCTAAATTTGATGTTGGTTTAAGAATAAAACCTAACCTCAATGTTGATTCTTCATCTAGTATGGATGATGATATAATTATGTCTTGTTGAATGTTTGGTATGAGACAAGTAACATCCTATGATGGAATAATGGGCTCCATAGAGGCTAGTTTGCCAAAGTGAGACTCCTCAATGAGGGGGGAAAGGTCAAGAGATAACTCCATAGAGTATATCTTATTATAAGGAGCTTTTCAAAAATAGGCATAATGTTGAGGTAATGATTTTCCCAAAGGTGATTATAATAATTAAGAAGTGACTCGGTAGAGACTAGCTTATCAAAGTGAGACTCCTCAACAATGGGAATAGGAATAAAACATAACTCATCATAAGTTGAATCATCACAAATGGTGTGTTAAACAAAAACAACTTGGCTTGGCTGGTTTTCTTGGCCTTGGTTTACAGGTAGTTGTAAAATTCTAGTTTTGAATATACATTGATCTTTGAATGATTGGCTCGGTCGAAGTACTAATTGGCTCAGTGGTGGTTAGATAATTGGTAGGGGTTTTCTAAAGTGGGAAATAGTTTGAAATGGTTGAATAATGTCTGGTGGTTGGATAATGGGAGGGTATCATCAAGATTCAATGCTCACACAAGACAAAGGATGAGGTCTTGAAATGGTAATGGTAAGGTAATGTGAAGTTTGCTTTCTCACACAAGCCAAAAGAAGAGGTCCTAGAATGGAAATGGTAGGGCATCATAGAGCTTAATTTCCCACATAAAACAAAGTATGAGGTCCTAATATAGAAATGGTAGGGCATTGTGTAGCATAGTTGCTTGTACAAGCTAAAAGATGAGGTCTTGGAATGGTAATGGTATTCCTTAGATATTATGGAGTTGATTTCTCACATAATTTGAAGGAGGATTAATGGTATAGGTGGGGGATCGGGTAGACATGAAAGGTTGATTATCATACATCAACTAGGATGAAGAATGTATTATTAGACACTATGCTTGGCTTTATTCCCTAGATTAAGGATTATAAGGAGGATATGGATCCATCTCACAAACCACTTCTTCACTATAGGGGTCTTAAGTAAATTCAATTTGTATGGCCATTATATCATAACTTTTATTATAAATAAATCCACCATAAGTGTATCTAGACATATCTATATCAATAATGAAAGCTCTGTAAAAAGGCCTAGAGTTGTACAAACTCTAAAAAACAATTTTGAAAGGACAAATGGTTCAAACTTAGTTTACCTTGGTCTAGAGGATCTATATCTCCAAAATGGTCTATGTTAAAACTTGGTATAAAATAGTCTAACGTCAAATTTCTCACACAAAAAGGTCAAGTGGATGACTAAAAACAAAATGCCATACTCTAAGGACAAATTGTTCCAAAGAGGTCTAATCTAGGAAAATAAAATTTTCTAGGTCTTTTGGCCAAATGCAACATCAAACACTAGGCTCAAACAAGGTATGTATTAGGACTTTTAGCCAAACATGGGGTCAAAAAATAGACTTGAAACAAAGGATTATTTAATATATCAAACTTTAAACACTTTATCATAGACTAGTCACTTTAATTTAAACATGAACTTGATCAAATTAGCATGAGGCGTGAAACAAAGGGCACTAAAAGATCTACTATTCTCTCCCAAATAAAGGCGCAAATAAATAGTTTTCAATTTTGGGTAAAGAATTAACTTAAGTTACGCAACCCAAAAGAGAAATATTAGTGTTTAAGCCCCAATTAGATAAGGCTTAAACATAAATCAATCAATGTTTGAATTTTAACTTGTTAAAGTTAATTAAAAACTCAACTTAGGAAAACTAGGCTCTTTTGATTGAACAACAAGGTAGGCAAAATTGAATGGCATAACAACAATAAACAAAGACTCCAAAGGCTCATGTGGATTGATTTAAAAGATTGAAAAGTTGGACACAAGACAAGATGAATATATGAAATGATCTAAGTAGTGTAACAACATTATCACACTCTAAATCTGTAAACAATGGTTTGTTTTAAAGACTCCAAGGCATAAAACTTGAAATGATTTGGGCAGTGTAACATTATCCATTTCTTTTGAGTGACACAGATAACATTTTTGACACAAATACTAAGGCAAAATCACAATCTAAAATGTATGGCATAATGCCTCCTCAAATAATAAATTAATGTTGAAAAAAGACTCATTTTGACATGGGAAGAAAAATAAAGAATTTATACTCAAAGAATAGGTAAATAAAGGAAAAAGACAAAATACAACTAAGTAAATCATCTTCTGCAATAAAACTAACAATTTTGAATTGTATTATTGTAATCCATCTATATACATTATCTTGAAATGATTTTAAGTGTTAATCCAAAAATAAAAGCACATGAAGCGGTAGGGTTCTTAAAACCCCCTACTCCCAAGAGCTTTTATGGTGACATGGACCTTTGGGCTACTCCATCTGCATCAACAATATGTCCATAGCAAGTGGGGTTTGTCTAAAACTTAAAAAATTTGATAGTCTAGATAGTCTCAAGAGTGGTTAATGCTAGAGATGCCTCACATCAATTGAGTTCATACCGATTAAAGTACTATGTAAGGGTCTATTCCATTGCATAAGGATTCCATTCGTGTACTACTTAGTGGAATCCCCTAATTAACCAGACCTGACTCAAGTTTTTGTTATGAAAGGAGAGGTTAGCCACTCAACCCCCTAGATCTCATATTAGGTGTACCCTAAATTATATACCCCACCATGGAGTGTGGTTGAAATAATTCTAAGAGATGAATTCCTGGGTCAAATCTTCCGTAAAGAAATAATGAAGAAGCTATGAACTCCCCTCTACAAGCCAAATTGCTTTAAAAAATGATCTAAGTGGAAAGACTTTAGAGGTTATTTTTAGATCACCCAAACCATATGGGTTTTGGGGAGATCCTAGACAACATTCTTTTCATGCCTTTGACTAGGAATAAATTTCAAGTGAAAAGGCATTTTTGGTCACCAAGCTTCCTATAGGGGATGGGGGAGAACATACACACACTTCATTTTTCATAAATAAATAAATAAGTACAAAACAACACTTTCAAGAATTTGAAATCTAAGTGAGTGTTGATTTTATGCACCAAATAAAATGTTTGATTAAGCTATTTGGGCCCCTTGTTTTAATTTCAAAGCTTGAAATAATTTAAACAAAATAAACTAATCACCAAACATTTGGATTCATTTTAAGCACTAAAACCAAATGTGTGAGACTTAGCTAAATTTATTTTAAACACCTAAAATGAAATGTTCATGGCTTAATTTTTACAAATTTACGTCCTATTCCCACCTTGTTTTTGCAAATTTTAGAGAGTTTCCATAAGATTTAAAGCATATTATGGATGAGCAAATAAATTTTGAAAAGATAGATCTCAGGTTTCTTTGTATTTGTTTTACACAAAGACCAATATCGGTCACCTGTGACCAATGTTGATTATAAAGTGACTAATTTTGGTTGGAATTGAAGTGATGTTGGTTGATAAAGACAAATATTGACTACATGTGAACCTAAAGGCAAAACCAAATTGATGTGAAAGATGTTTTTAAGCTCAAGTTAGTATGAAAACTCCCCAAAACCTATAATAAATTTATTAAATAGAGAGTTTACAAATAAATGAAACTAAGAAGTAAAAATTAGAAGCTTTAAAAATATTCAAAATATCATTTAAATATTTTGTGAAATATTTATGCAAATTTAAGTTAAACTGATAGAATATTCTAAAAATCTAGGATAAAACATTTAGTTTTAAAAAATATCATCAAAAATGGAGTCCAAATGACCCCAAACAAAGCTCTAAAAGATGGCCTATTAGCTTGTTGTTTTGCACAGATACTGACATCAATTATAGATGATGCACATAGTGATTGATGTTGACTAGTATAAGACTGGTGCCTATTAGGGAAAACCAATGTCAGTCTCTGTGTAAATCTGAGTGAACACAAAAAATAAGAATACGATAAAAACAAAGCTAAAACTCCACTTTTTAAGAGTTTCAATCATTAATGTGAAAATTTTGGAGTTACATATTGGTATCCTTTCTATGTGGGATGATTTATGTCCCACTAGTAGTGACATTTGTGATCATAGGAATTTTATAATAGAGATGAGGTTAGATCAAGTGTTAGTTTCACAAAACAATGAAATCAACACACTAACATGCTAACATCTCTAAGCCTAGATCTTAGGAGGAACATAATGATCATAATACAATTGAAAAACCAACAAAAATGCAAAGAACAAAAATCCTTACCTTCCTTGAGAATTCCAAATGATTTATTTATGGCTTGCTTAGTTTGTGCTCAAATGAGTCTTTGGTAATGGAGTTTGTGTTTTTTGCTCCTTCTCTACTTGGCACTATTGACTTGTGGTTTTCTTGATGTGGCTTATGATTTTGGGGATTAGCTCAATATTTTGGAATTATAACACTATTTATTTTAATCTTACTAAAAAACCTAGAGTATAATTTTATTCTATCCAAGCTCTCTTTTCAATAGGTAATGCCTTGTATTTATAGGCTTAGGAACTAACCCCAGCTCAAGGTGAGTTAAAGTGTAGTTTAAACATGAAATGGGTTCAAAACTAAACTAAGTGAGTTAATTAACCCTAGTAGAGTTAAAACATGTCAAAATCTCATGATTTTCAATGAATAGCCATGGGTGAGATATTTGCAAAGACTTGACAACTCACAAAAGGTAATTATGAAAAGTTAGGATATTTCATATTTTTAAATTTCCTTTTTTAGTAATTAATTAATTACACATGGATAATTCAACTAGGCTCTTAATTTGGTTTATTATGTTAATTATTTATGATTAATCTTTTTAGTATTTACAATATTTAATTTTATGTATGCACTTGCCCCATTTAATAGGTCCATAGGCTAAATTGCATGTTGTGATGCCACAGGGTGCGTATAGATGAATGTGTGAGATTTTTTTTTTTTTGTTTACGATGGGATACCTCAATTATGGATGTCTCAATGATATTCTAATATTTTATGAATTGTAGTAAATTTGGGACATTCAGTGATTCATAGACATAATATATAATGGTTGGTAGGAATTGGTTTGAAGTCTGATTGAAGGCCATTGGTGGCCAATTTTATGTGTCTATAGTTTTGCCCTATTTGGGAAGACATTTAAATCTATATATGTATTAATGTCTTATCAAATAATGGAAAAGGCCTATATGCCTAAAAGAATATGATGATTGAAGAAAAAGCTCCAAAGAATGTTTGGGAAGCCTATAATGATGTGTTTGCCCCTGTTTGGGAAGATGTTGAAAACTAGAGGCACAATAATGTCTTCTAAAAGAATTAAAAAGGCATGTATGCCTAAAATAAGATGATGATTGAATAAAAATCTCCAAATAATGTTTAGGAAGCCTATAATGATGCCCCCTTGAGGGAGTCGCTGTCACATATGTCTGATTAACGGTCCATCAAAAAGAATAAATAATAAGAATGAAACTAACCCATGGGTGAGGTTAATCCAAATGATAAAATTCTTCCATGCATTGATTTAAAAAGTACTGATCATTCATTTCTAATCTTTGACCCATACAACCTCCTAATTCTTTGCTTGCATACCCTACATTCTTGGTGAAGAAGTCACCTCCTTGAAAATAGGCCTTAAAGGCTTAGTCAAGTCTTCATTACTCTCTTAATTTAAACCTTATCCAAATATTTATGATATCTTTTCATCTTTATTTGGTTATTATAATCTCTTTGATGACTATTTGACTTTATCTTTTGACTAGGTGTTGGATGGAAAAAAGGTCCTCTAAGGAGTCCTAGAGACCTTTTACAACTTTTAATCCTTATCCAAACCAAAATATGACTTATTAATACTCTTAAATTTGTTTGGAAACAAGGATAAACCTCAATAAAACCTTTTGAAATGTTTTTATGCATAAACTTGGTGCTTTGCTCACTTAACTTCTTCTTAGGCAAAGAGGCATAGAAGAGAGAAAAATGGGTTCTGGTTTAAACTAGGTAAACTACCTCCATTAAAGGATTCTTATAATGGATTTAAACCTTAAAAAAATAAATTGGATCCATCAAATTTGTCAAAATTATGACATTTTTCTCCATTTGCTTGCTAAATCACCCATTCCTTATAACCCTAAAAGCATGTAAATCTCCTTATATATAATATTTTATGTATCAAATTAAAAAACTAGGGACATTTTTTAGTATCTTCTATCCCATTAAAACTCTATACAAATTTTCATGATCCAATTCCAAGTTCAAGTACTCCTTTTCTATGATTTCTCACTCCAATTAGGCCTAGAAAGAGAAAATTGACCCAAATGAGCACCCACATGAGTGAAATTGGATAAAATTCTTTTATTAACTTTACCTAGCCTAATACACTTATCCATGCCAATTTTTAAGTTCTATAATGTCCTATAAATAGGTAAACCATGAAATAGCCATTTGTGAGCCAAATGCCTTTGTGTGCTTGAGGGAGTGTTTGAGAGGCATTTGAAGAAATTTTAAGTTTTGTATTCCTTAAAATGGATTTATGATGCCTTTAACACCTCAACACAACTTATGCCTTGAGTTTTAAGTCCTTTATGGCACCCATTAGCCTTCATCATTGGTTTTTTGCTTACAAAACTAAGTTTTTCACATGATTAGGCCTAGTGGCCAACTTATAGGAATTGTTTATATATTTTAGGTACCTTTATAAACTTTTTAATTATTATTAAACCTATATTAATTCACCATAAACATCTCTAAATGTCTTGGAGATCACTACATAGTTTGTACCCTCACAAAAAGGTTAAAATTTGCCCTTTTTGAGTTGTACCATATGGTATTGTACCTACACCTATCAAAAAATAGTAATAAATGGAGATCAAGAGTGTTTTTAACATCATAATTTCCATTTTTAGGTTTAAAAATATCATCTAGAGGCATTATAAAGTATTTATCTCTAATCAGGTCAATTATAGGGTTTTAAGAGGGTTTATGTTCTTAATGATAGTTCATAAAGGATAAGGGTCATTTACAAAAACAAATGCCAATAATTTTTATTATGGGGAACCATATAAAATATCCTATATTATTTATTTCACATTTAAAACCTCATGCAATAAATGAGAAAGCAAAGTTACCTCCTCATGTTCTTCCTAAAGCAAAATAGGGTTTGGTGTACTCTAGCTAATTGTTCATGAAGTTATGAGATCTAATGACTTAAATAATTTCATGAATATGAGTAATAATATCCCTTTAAAAACCTATTAAAACATTAATCATCCATTCATCCTCTTCAACAAGTTCTCATACCTAAAAATTACTCACTTGGCTAGGTGACTATGTCTGTTAAGGCCGCGAAAGGCCATCCTAGGTCTTAAGACCTCAAAAATTATCTTCATATCAAATAAATTTCTGAAACATTTCGTATATGTTTCATTAAATTATCCATTATGATTTTATATATTCACTAACTTTCAAATGGGTCTGAAACCTTGAATTCTCACATTGATATTTTTAGCAATTTGAGCATTATTAACCCCTAGAGTTCAATTCTAATTCTCTCTCCCTTTGATTTGGATATAAAAATTTTATGGAGTTATTTATAAGGTTATACACACTTTATTTCCATTCTCATACTTTAAAATCCTAGTGATAAACATGCTCTCTCAAGCTTTATTTAGTAGATTGTGCTTGTAGGTCACTAGATGACTGTGTGTAAACTGGTTTTATAACCAAGTGTTATGATCTACCAATATATTCTCAATAAAAATTAATCCATTAATAATTAATATCAATAATTTTTAACTTTATTTCTAAAACTCTCCCATTATCACATTCTTTACCTCTATCTATAAGCTCTTGTAACACCTCATTCTTTCACAAGGACTACTAATAGGCCTATACTATAGATACACATTTAAAGTTACATGTAGGTGTATATGGATAAACTATGTGAAATAGGACCTTAAATTGGTCTATGACATATAATTATAAACCCATGTCATTTTCATGAGATCATCTGCAAACAAAACCCTCTCATTTCCTTCTTACAAACTCCTTATGCTTTACAACACAGCTGACTATGTTCTCTTCACTTGACTATTGGTTTTGATGCCTGTAGAACCATTTTGAGATGTTTTTTGACTTGAAAAATATTTTGTATTATGTTAGATCACATACTTACAGACATAAATTATTTCAAAAATTGTTAACCTTATCACTATACCCCTTCACATCTTTATGTGGTAACCAAACTCGATTGGGCCTAAATGTTGGTTATAGGTGTTCTTTATGTTTCCTATAGGTATGTATGGAGGAATAAGGTTAAATAAAACATTAAATTTGTCTATGACATATAATTATAAACCTATGTCATCTTGTGGAAGCACACTATTCCCTTACCTTTCCTTCTTATAAATTCCTTAGGTAACATTAAATAACAAGTTGATTGTGTTATTACCTTGCTTGTACTTGGTTATAGGTGATGTTTGGACTAAGAGAGAGATGATATATTCAATATAGGTTATTTTATCCTTTTATATGTCCTATATTTCTTTATATCCTTCATAAATACTCCACAAACCTATAGACTACATTGGGATCCAACCCCACCTTCACCTCATTATTTGAGCCAAAAGAATATGGTTATAGGTGTCTTTCAAGTTTTAAATAGAATAGTGGGTGAAGTGGAGATATGGAGTGAGTTGGTGATGAATATACCTTGGAATTGAAGTTAAATCACTATCCATTTGGACATTCTTCACTGTTCTCCCTCACTTGATACCAAAATCTTGACTTTCTTTGAAAACTCGATCATCAAGAGAGTTTCTGGACCCTATTATATAGATATAGATCACCATGTTAGAATATTTAAAGTAGCGAACTTGAGTAAGCATATTAAAATCATAATTTCCTTTGAATTTTTTCATTCATCTTCCCTTAACCCTTTCACTATTTTTTTGTCTCCATGTTCAACATGACACCTTTTGAAGTATCTTCATGGGTGACTATTGTAGGTGGTGACTTCTCCTTATGTACGAATTAAGGATGGGAGATTGGTCTCAAGAGACAAAAGTGATTTTAAGACACTCATCTACCTTCATATTTAAAAATATCTTTAATAATAATAAAATTTACATAATAAGGTTTGAATATCAATGAAAATAAGAAATGATCCATTACCTTTAAAAATACAAAAATACATTAAGTTCTATGAATAAAAGAATTTACAATGTTATTTCTTCATCAGCTTTAGTTATCTATGAATGAATTCTTCCATATTTTCCATTCTATATTTATTTGGTTTATTTACACCAATTTATGTTCTATTAACCTTGATTTTATCTTCTAAAACAAATCAATACTTCTTTTGACCCCTACTCCATCATGACTACTATAGGTAGTCATTTCTCTCTGTGAACCTTATCATCATTTCACCTACTAAGGCTTCCATGAACATGTTCACCTAATATATCCATGTAATTATCACTTTACCATATTATATGAGGTAAGGAGACCAAATTATTATTATCATTATGCCTACTTACTTATTATCATTGTCCATGATCATAGCAGATAGTCCTAACTAGTACATTTAGGCATAATATGCCTTTTGAGGTATTTTGATCCTTATGAGTGTCATTAGCCATTTGAATACTTATAAAGAGTGAAATAAAACAATCTCATGCTCTTCAGGAAAACTACCAACATTTGGGACTCCCTTATTTGTGTCACTTGTCATGATATTCATCTTAACTTGCTCACCAAGGTCTGGAGATAAAGTTATGTTACTAGACCTCTAAGTGTTCTTTTGTACCTTAAGAGAGTATGATCTGTTGAACCTAATTGAAATTAATTAATGATTTAAGTAGACATATCTAATAATTATGATTTATAAAATCATCCTAACCTCATTGAGATACTTTCCAAGCTCTAAAAACTCATCAACTACAACTATACCTTGTTAAAGAGGTTATCTCACCAAAACCATATCAAGGGAGATTGTACTCAAGATGGATATATATGATCTTTTCCTTGGATTACTTAGGTGTGAAATGAATTATTAATTAACTTAATAACCCTTGAATATGAATATATTTGCTTGTCAACTCAAGTCATGCTCTAAAACTGATCAAATAGACCATTCATAAGGACACTATAGGAAATTGATTGTGTGCCATATGTACCTTCTTAAAAAGATTTACCTAATTAATACACATTTAATATGTCCTATTTTACCCTTTAATAACCTCACTATAACCATTCTTCCCCATAGAATCCTAGAGAGAAGAACTAGAGGTAAATTTGGACCCTATCTAGATGAATAGGCCATTTAGACCCCCTTACATTCCTAGTAATTGTTCATAAATATGGGGGGAATTAATATGAAAAAAATCCACTAAATTTAAGGTAATTAGGTTTCTTATAATTACCTAGGATATTTCGACCTGAATCTCTCTCTTTCATGTACTAAGAAAAAATTGATGGACTTCCTTGAGCTGCCAAGGAGATCAATATGGGAGAGAAGTCAGTTTGATTCATTTTCTAACTTTCAACATACTCAAAATAGTTTATTTGACATTTTAATATAAAAATGAGGTCATGAATATTCTTAAAGGTCAATTTTTCCATGGAGAACTATACATATAGCCTCAAAATAGGCATTTTTAGCACTAAAACTATTAGAATAACTCTATAAGCCCAATGAAACTACTATAAAACATATCCATTAGAACATTTCATGTATTAAAAAGTAAAAATTAAAATTACAAGTATATTTTTTAGAGTATAGGGGTGATAGTTTGACCTATGAGGTTAAACTTATCAACAATAACTTCGCATGAAACACATGATAACTAAGTACAATGCCACTAATGAGAAACTGAACCTAGTATCCTTAGATCTTAAGAATATATAAGTTGAGCACAAATTCACCCAAATACCAAGTTATCCATTGTCTAAACCTTTGTAACCTATGGTCTTTCCATATAGATATAGTACACTCCAAATAAGGTAGTAATGCCAATGTTTTGTTCATAGACCCCTCAGGGAAGAAACATTTAGCATCATATAAGTTAAAGTATCCTTTCATGAATAATCTATTGGATTAAAAATCATTGATCCTAGGATTATAATTTATATTGAAGTACAAGTAAAATGAGCTAAGAGTATTTAGTGACTCTAAGCTAGTAGTTAACTAGATGAAGATGAAATTTAAATGTAATGTATCATACATTAGAACTTACAACTCCCATTGCTTGGGCAATATCCAGTCTAGTACATACCATTGCATACATTAAGCTCCCTACTATAGAAGCATATGGAACTATACTCATGTACTCTACCTCATCATGTGAATTAGGACATTGTTCTTTACTCAACTTAAAATGTCCAGCCAAAGGTGTGCTTACCGGTTTTGCATCCTGCATATTGAACCGTTTCAACATCTTGTTCACATAATCCTCTTGAGACAAAATCAACCTGTGATTTTTCCTATCTCTCTTAATGCTCATGCCAAGGATTTTCTTTGCTGCTTCCAAATCCTTCATGGCAAATGTGTGAGCTAATTTCACCTTAAGCTTAGAGATATCCTGCATGTGTGATCCTACAACCAGCATATCATCTACATATAACAACAAGATAATATATCTACCATTATCCAATCTCTTAAAATACACACAATGGTTAGATTGACACCTACTATAGCCATGCTCAGTCATAAACTTGTCAAATCTCAAATACCATTGTCTAGGAGCTTGCTTGAGGCCATACAAGCTTTTCTTCAATCTGCACACTAGCTTCTCCTTACCTTTGACCTCAAACCCTTCCGGCTGATCCATATATATTTCTTCATCCAAATCTCCATGAAGAAACATTGTCTTAACATCAAGCTGCTCAAGATGCAAATCCTCAATAGTAACTAAAGACAATACAGTCTGTATAGAAGTCATTTTAACAATAGGAGAAAAAATCTCACCAAAATGAATACCTAGTTTTTGTGCAAATCCTTTCACTACCAACCTGGCCTTATATCTCATCTGTCCATTCTCACCTTCCTTCAATCTATAGATCCATCTATTCTTCAGTGTCTTCTTTCCTGCTGGAAACTCAACCAAATCCCATGTTTGGTTCTCTTTCAAGGACTCCATTTCCTCAACCATGCCATGCTCGCACTGATTCTTGGATTCTACTTGTATTGCTTCATCAAAACTCTCTATTTCTCCACCATTAATAAGCAATAAATAGAATAATGAAGGGGAATATCAAATTGGAGGTTTACTTACCCTTTTTGACCTCCTGATGGGCGTCTGAGACTCATTCACAACACAATGTCCACCCAAATTCTCTGAGAATGACCAACCTCGATCACTTCTAGGCCTGTAACTAGCCAATGTCAGTTCTCCCTGACTGACCTTGGTTCCTTCCTGGCTGACATCAGTCACTGTATGATCGACATCAGTTCCTATATTGCCGATGTCAGTTCCTGCTTGGCCGACGTCAGTCTCTGTGTTTTCCTGTCTGTGATTAAATTTTCCTGTGAGCTCATTTTGGACCATCACCTCATCCAATTCTCCATTACTCTGCCCAGATTGATTCAACTTCTTTAGCTGATCACTATACATCACTTTTTCATTAAAAACAACATCACAGCTCCTAATTATCTTGTTAGTTCCTAGATTCTAAAACCTGAATCCAAAATCATCAGAGCCATAGCCAATAAATGTGCACCTCATAGACTTAGCATCCAGCTTCTTTCTATTTTCCTTATCAATGTGCACAAAGGCTTCACAACCAAAAACTTTGAGAAATGAGAGATCTACCTTTTTACCTATCCATGCCTCTTCTAGAATTCCACCATCCAGAGTTGTAGAGGGTCCTCTGTTAATCAAGTACACTACAGTATCCATAGCTTCTGTCCAAAACTCTAAGGGCAAACTAGCATGCAATCTCATACACCATGCACGCTCCATTATTGTTCTATTCATCCTTTTAGCAACTCCATTTTGCTGAGGTGTCCTTGGAACCATCCTTTGCCTATAGATTCCATGCATATAAAAATACCAATTGAACTTGTGACTGTAGAACTCACCACCATTGTCAGATCTCAGGCACTTCAATCTCCTGTCTATTTCATTCTCAACCATAGCTTTTCAAATCTTAAAAGTCTCAAATACATCAGATTTCTTCTTAATACAATAGACCCATACCTTTCTTGTAGCATCATCTATGAATGAAACATAGTACTGTGATCCTCCAATAAAAGCAACCTGAGCCGGTCCCCACACGTCTATGTGAACAAGCTGTAACTTATGCTTCTTCTTTGTTGACCCAGTCTTAAGAAAACTCACTCTCTTCTATTTTCCAAACACACAGTGCTCACAAAAATCCAGATCTATGCTTTTCAAATCTGAAAGCTTACCTTTTGACTTAAGAATGGACATTCCCTTCTCACTCATGTGGCTGAGCCTAGAGTGCCACAACTTTGCATCCACATCTAAAGTAGATAATACAGAAGGAGAATTATTAGTAACACAATTACATAAATAGATAGTACCTACTCTCTTACCTCTGGCCAATACAAGAGCACCCTTGGTCACCTTCCAAGATTCAGCTGTGAGAGTTACTGTACAACCTTCATCCCCTAACTTTCTTGCAGAAATCAAATTCCTCTTCAAGCTGGGAACATGCATGACATCTCTCAACACCCATGTGTTGCCATTCTGCATTTTTAGCTGCACTTTTCCTTTGCCAATAATTTTACAAGGCTCATCATCTCCTAAAAACACTATTCCAAAATCTCCATGGACATAGTCACTAAAATATTCTCTATTAGGGGTAGCATGAAAAGATGCACCAGAATCTAACACCTAAGATTCTATATTATTATGCAAAGAGAATATAAGAGCATCTTATGCAATACCTACAGCTTTTGCTTCTTCTTTACCTTCATGTTGAATGTCTTCTTTAGGCTTTGACCAGCAATCTTTGCTTATGTGCCCTATCTTTCCACAATTCCAGCATTGTGGCTTCTTGCCATTTCTGGATTTGGATCTTCCTCTCACCTTTGACTTAGACCTTGATCTCCCTTTCTTGCTCTTCTCTTTTTGCCTTCCCCTGCTCTCAAAACTTAAAGCATTCCTTGATGTTTCCTCTATGCTTTTCCTACGAATTTCTTCATTCAAGATTACACTAACAACATCCTCTACTTTTAAAATATTTGAAGCAAATGCGGTATTACTAACTACCATTACCAAGCTATGCCAACTTTCAGGCAGAGAACATAATATTAAAAGAGCTTTAATTTCATCATCAAACACTATTTTGACTAAATTTAATTGATTTACAATTCCATGGAAATCATTAAGATGATTAGATACAGATCCACCTTCCTGCATTTGCAAATTAAATAACTACTTCATAAGATATACCTTATTTGAAGTTGAGGGTTTTTCATATAAATTTGCTAAAGTAGTCATCAACTTTACTTTTGTCTTTGCCTATGATAAATTAGATATCATAGTAGATGCCAGACTCAGTCTTATAGACCCTAGAGCCTTTCTATCAAGAACTTCCCATTCTTCATCATCCATGTCTTTGGGCTTCTTTAAAACCCCACCTAATGGTAAGTATAGATCTTTCTGATACAGATAATCCTCTATCTGCATTCTCCAATGTTGATAATTCTTGCCATTAAACTTCTCCATTCTCAATTTACTTTCTTCTGCCATTGCTTCTCCCACTCAAACAAAAATCCCTGTGAGTACCCTGTAATCAATACACACTAACCAGATCTAAAACACCTGTTAGTCAACCTGAGCTCTGGTACCACTTGTTGGGGATCAACCAACAATGTTGATTACAATATGAAAGCAATAAATGTGGAATTAAACTAGAAAGATAAGTAACTAGAATCAGATAATAGCAAACAACAAGAGATACAAGAAACCACCCTGAAAACTTGTATTAAACTCTTTACAGAAGGAATACAATTGAAGAAACTCCTTTTCTTCCACACCTCTCTCAGATGTACAGATCTCTCTCTAGATCTCTTTCCCTCAAGAGCTCTCTCTCTCAATTACAATCAACTCCAACAACCTAGATTGATATAAATATACAATTCTATACTGTTCAATTCAACATTCTACAATAAGCTAAGAAGATCTATCCTATTATATAATAATTAGAAAATATGAGCATACAACTACAGCCATTAGATGCACCTCCTAATCAAGGGCTCTAAATAGTCTTACTTAAAATAGAGATGCGGACTTAAGACTATCACTTAATTCTACCATGCAAACATTTTGTTTTGTCCATGGAAATAGCATTCTAGATGCACAGGTAACCGACATTGATTCCTTCCTATTTTCCTATGACCGACATCAGCCGATCCATGACCGATGCTGACATCTCCTGGTCTACTCCTGACTGACTTCGGTCACTCCTAACTGATGCAGGTGACTGTGTAAACCTGTAACTTTGCAATCTACTCACTTGGTGAAGCTTTTAGCTCCACACCTTAACAAAAATCACTAATCCTAATATTATAATTTATAGTGAAGTACAAGGAAAATGAGCTAAAAGTATTTAGTGACTCTAAGCTAGTACTTAACTAGATGAATATGAAATTTAAATGTAATGTATCATACATTAGAAGGTATAAGCATAGGGTTTGGGACCTATTCAATATGTTTGATTCATTTAAAAGAATCCCTATCCATTGGGAGGAAATCCAACTAGCTAACTCACTAGCATATCTGGTAGCTAAGCTAACCCTTAGATGGAACTAAGTTGCAAGAGTCCTCTATGTAACTCATATCATGTCTGTTTGTACCTAATAACATGAAAAAAATTTAGCTCTTTGAGAATGACCAATAAATTATCCAATTCCTCAATAATGAGGAAATATTTGAGACCTAAGTTATAAATGAGAAAGATAGAAATAACATAGGGAATGAGCTATATAAAGATGTGATCATGAATATTCATGGGAATTAGATCCCAAAGGGAATGATATAATTAGAAAGAGAATTAAATAAACTTTAGACCCCAAATTCTAAGTAAAAAAATCAAAATTTGAGTACCAAAATTATCGCATCAACCTCGGTCTTGTAGAAAAACCTCAAATGGTCAATATAGGTCCTAACTAGATGGAATAGAATAAATTAGAGTAGTTACGAAGGTTACTACTAAGGTATAAATATGTAATTTCTTAGGCCTATGGAGACCTTAAGATATTTGACCTGAGGGTATCCACTCACATTATCCCTCTCAAACCTAGCCAGTAACCATTTAGATAAAGATATAGACTGGTAATCCCAATCATGGAGCACTTAATACACAAGGAATTCCATAAGTTACTTTATATAGGGATAATTTTCTCAATTTTCCACTCTACCTAAGTTGCCAACCTGGTGCCTATGTAAAAAAACAATGGAGAAATCCACTTGTGTGTAAACCTTTAGGACTTAAACCAAGCATCAGACAAAGACAATTACCCATTACCTTCCCTTGATGAACTAATCCAAATGGTGAGTATATCTCAGATGATGTCTATTTTGGATGGATTTTTTAGATATAACTAGGTCTTAATTATTTCTAAACAAAAGGCTAAGACTAACTTCACCATGAAGTGGGTCACATTTGCTTATAAACAAATGACCTTTAAAATGATCAAGGTTAGCACAAATTTCTAAGGAGTAATGGACTTTAATTTTGAATGAATGATAAGTAAATGTATAATAATCTATATGGATGAACTAACTATAACTAACTATGTTTTCAAAATATAGGTCAAATCATGTGTGCTATTTGTAGAAAGTATTTAAAAGATTCATAGGTATTACATTTCCCCAAACCCAAAGAAAATCATGTTTAGTGTCACCAAAGGTAAGATTCTCAGTCACATTATCATAAAATAAGGTATTACCATTGACCTTAAAAGTACGGATGTAATTTCTAAAGTGCCTTTACCAAATAGTAATAAGGATCTAAAATCCTTCTTTGTGAAAATTAACTTTGTGTGTAAGTTTATTTTTGGATTTGATGAAAATGTAAAACCCTTGAATGCTATGTTGAAATAAGATGAAAAATTAGAATAACATGCCGAATCGAATAATATTTTTGAGGATATCAAATATGCCATTATCCAAGCCTTGATTCTCATAAACTTAAATTATACACAATATTTCTATATCTACCCCTTTGCTTCAAACCACCCCATTATTACCTGCATCACCCAAAGGTTAGAGGGAGAAGAGCACCTTGTTGCTTTTATGATCACCAATCATAAGGATGTCAAGCTAAGAAATTATACCCTAGAAAAGCATGCCTATGTTGTAGTCAAGGTAGTAAATAAATTTAGACACTACATCCTCAAGAATATATTGCATGTAATTATCTTAGACATGGAAATAAAGCAAATGTTAGGGTAAAATGAGTTTGTAAAATGTAGAGGCCAATGGATGACAAAATTGTAGGAGTAAGACTTAAAAATAAAACTCTCCAAGTGTGTTAGAGGATGGGACCTCACCCAGTTAATAACAAAGATAGTTTTTAGGATAATTATGTATTGGGTAGACCATGGGAGAGTGTTATAATTATAATGATATGCCCTTTTCATGCATTTCTTACTCTATGTAAACTCACCTCCAAGACATAAACATACATAGAAGAGGGTCCTCCAATTGAAGGTTGAAAAATACATGGTGAAGAAGGGAATTCTATTTATAAGGAACCCCAAAGGAATCTACCTTAAGTGTACATCACAAGAGGAATGAAAATAAATAATGGCAAGTTTCCATGAAAACCTGGGAGCTGGTCATCATGTAATAAATGGAATAGCCCATAAATTTTTTTAGGTAGGATATTATTGGCCCACACTATTCAAATATGTTCATTCCCATGTTCACTTTTTACATTAGTGTTAAACCTTTTCTAAAAGGGAAAACCATGTGATAATGCCACTATAACACATTATAGATTTAACACCATTTTCCCAATGGGGGTTAGATCTCATTGGAGTCATCAACCCAAATTCATTAGTCAACCATAAGTTTATATTCATGAGAATGAACTATTGCATGATGTGGTCTAAGCTAGTTGTAATTAAAATAAGCATTATTTATGAAGTGATAAAGTTCCTATAAAACACCATATACACCCATTTTGGATCCCCATCTCTTTTGTGTGTGATAATGGTCCTGCCTTACAATCCATAGAATTCATAAAATGGGCTTATGATAATGGAATCATGCTAACATTATCTTTTAATCCTTACCCATAGGGGAATAGATTGGTAGAGTCCATGAATAATAATTTAATAGACACCATCAATAAGTTATCTAGAAGAAATCCCTAGGAATGACACTCATTTCTAAAGTTTGATCTATGGGTAGACTACACCAAGTATAAGCAAGCCCTCAAAAGCTCTCCTTTCCTTCTAGTTTATGGATTAGAGATGTCATATTGGTCACACTCAGGATTTTGAGTTATAAATTCATGTAATAATTCATGGAACTAGATAATAAGGTGAATTCTACACTCCTAGACATAATTAAGTTATAGGAAACATGGGATGAATCTTTGTTAATCTTTAACAAACATCAAGATACAGTCTTAATGTGGGACAAGGCTCATGAGAAGAAATGCCAACATTCAAAATTTGATCCCCTATGGATTGACCCATTCTAAATGGCCAAAATCTTGGGTCAAAAGGCCTTTCATGTCAAAAATATCAAGGAAAATGATCTACCAATGCATTTAAATGGATATTTCTTGAAAAAATATTTATTGGTTGTCCCATCCAACGTAATTTATGAGTAATGTAGGTAAGGTTTTGTAATGTATATATTAGATAGGTTTGTTTTTGTTGTGTGTTTACTTTATTTGTGTTTTTTATTTTATTTTTGTGTTTTATTCCTTTGGTTTACATCTTATTTTTATGGTGTTCCTCTGACACCCATCCCTACTAGTAGCTACTTCATGTGATGGTTGAAGCCCAGGAAGAATTTTTTGATGCACATTTTGTGCTCCCTGTGTCACTAGGGAATAAGTGAAAAGTGATAAACTCAAATTAAATTATTGTAATTACTTGGGGCTTGAGTTTTTTATACATCTATTACCAAAAATAACACAAATAGAAGATATACGGTCACCACTTTGCAAGTCTACATGCAGACCCTATTATAGGGATAACAAATGTTTATACAGTGACACTTTTCTTGCTAATATTTGTGAATTGTCTTAGTATTTTCCATTTAATACCAAAAATGTGAATGAATAATGGATATATATAACAAGATCTAAGCTAAGGTGATTCATTGATGGATCCTAGAGAGAGTAGGGTAGGGCAAAAAAGAGATTATGCTTAAGATGAATGAAAATGCCAATTATGCTAACTTATAAGAAAAATACATGAAACTAACATTTCCCATCCATAGTATAATTCTCAAAGATAAATAAATTTAGTTGAATATTAAAGGGAAGATAATGCATATATAACAACATACTTTGCATAAAAATAACTCACCGTAAATTGCATAGCACATATAGTTGCAAATGAGAGAAAACATAGCAAATATACTATCAAAGTAGTCATCCTAGTGTCAAAATCAAACTAATAGATGCATTTATAAAATTTAATTTCTAGATTAATTTATAGAAAGGAAATAATAAAACATCAAAAGCTTGAGAAAAAACAACATAAAAACAAAAAATTAAGCACCACAAACAATCTCATGAATTCTTTGGTTTTCTTGTATTGATTTTTGCAAATAACTAATTATGGTTTAAAAATGAGAGGAAGACTTATATTTATAGGCTCAAAATTCCTAAGACAATTTTGAGTGGGCCCAAAAATGGCACCCAAATACATCCAAGTGGATTGAACTACCACACTATAATTGAATATTCCATATTTAAATTTTCAAAACATAATAGAATTTCCTATATGGGCCTGAAGGTGGTTGCTAGCTCACTTTCTATTATTGTTGTTTCTTCTACTTCTTTTCAATCTCTTCCTTAGTCCATACTTTAGAACATGCCTGGTAGTCTTTATCTATCTGATCAAAATCTAGGATCATAGGCCTAAATAAATCAGCTTGTTGTGCTTCGTGAGTATGGGTCTAAATGCCTCTTCAATTTATTTTGCCTTTTATAGCCTCTTATTAGAAACTTCCAAAATTTATATCACCTCTGTAGATATCTTGGCACTTGCTAAATCCTGATGGAATTGAGTGATGAAGACCTTCATTTGTGCCCTAAAATCCTGGTTTTCCATGAAGGAGCCATCAAAATTGGTCACTCTAGTGATCATAGCATCCTTCAGTAAGTGGGCTATATTGAACTCAATTTTCTCAAAGGATGTGTTTGCATCCTTGAGTTGATCAAACCATGTCTTCAAAATCCTCCTCCTATTCATGAGGATGGTCTACATATGAATAATGTATTCAATAGGAAAAACTTTAAGGTTAATAAATTTGTTTCTTCTTTCCAATCTCACCAAGTTTGTTAACTTGGTGTCATAGAGTGCAAGACTTTGTTCAAGCTTCATGACCACCTTGGATTTTTGGATCCCATCTCCTTGTCTTTTATTCATAACTTTGTAGAGGTTGAAAATATTGATCACAATGTTTATTATTGAAATCAAAGTTCCCTCTAGCAAAGTGGGCAATTTTTTATCTTTTAGCCTCTTTAACTCTTGTTGCATCCCTTTCACTAAGGAAATAGTTGATTTTCCTATGCTTAAATTTCAGATATAGGATCCTCTATATACACATGCACCTCTTTAGGGGCTGATTTAATCTTTATAGTTAATATGAAGAGTGGTTCTTCACTCTCTTATATCACATTCAAGTTTCATTATGGATGCTCCACCTATCTCTAAATTACCCTCTTCGTGGTATTGATGGTAGGGTCAAATCTCATGCCAATTTGGGTTGTGGTTTGGCTTGCCTAAGGCCTCCCTTACCTTATTATCTACATCATGTTTCTCACCCAATTTTGGGTGGCTATATTTTTTGGCTAAATGAGAGGTGGTAGCAATGGGAGTACCTAAGAAAAGGAAGGAACTAGGGCTGCATCTGGGATATATAAATTGGTAGGGTCTAATTGACCAAGTAGATCAAATAATGACTTGGCAGGGCCCATATTGAGAATAAATGTGCTTAGTGTTGAGGGTCTAATCATTTTGGTTGTTGTGTTTGGGTGAAGTGGCATTTGCTAGGTGAATGATTTTAGGATGGGTTTAAGTGGTTTGGTAGATACAATGGAGCCAAGGGTGAGTGATGCACTAGTAGTGGTAGTTTGAGAAGGGGTAGAACCCATAACTTCAATAACACTAGTGCTTTGGGATCTTGGTCAAGGTGGAATGTTGGTACTAGCATGGGAGATGAATTAGGGAATGGTTCCCCTAAATGAATTAGTGGTGGGGGATGTGAACATGGGAGTGTGAATAGAAATAAAAGTGAAGGAAATTGTAAATGTAATAATGATTGGAAAAGAACATGAGGGTATGTTAATTACAAAGGGAGAATGGGAGGTTGATGTAAGGTATCTTGATCCTCTCATTTTAGTCCTAGGGGATCTCTTTTTTGTGTATAATTTCTCAATAGTTCTCTTAGCTAGTGCCTAGATTCCTTCTAATGAGATCTCAACTTCTTACTGACCTTCCTCAAGATCACTGACATTAGACCTAGTTGGCTCAAGTTTTTTATAGTAGCTTCCTTAGTAGATGTAATGTATATTATAGGTTCTTATGAGGGGATAACATATCTACCTAAATCTCCTTCCTCATATCTTAGATGCACACCTTTCCCATTTGGAATAGACTAAAGTGGGGGCCTATAGGGTCTATTTCTGATGAGAGAATTGTCATCCTCTTCTTATTCTTCTTTTTATTCATAATCTGCATTAAACATGTTGTCATGAGTTGGTGGGAAATGAGGCTTTACTATGTCTTCTTTCCTCCTTTCTCGATCAAGCCTAAATTCAAGCGATATATTCTTCCTTACATTATTTCTTAGGAATACCTCATCATTCATTACATTGAGGTATATTCAATGGTGCACCTCATCCTACTTCTTGTATTCTAAAGCCACATATCTTTTAAACTTGGAAAGGTGTTTGGAAATGACTTGGTTTGGATCCCACATTATATAGTCATCCTTGGGCAATACGTATGAGTCCCTATGCCTCATTTCAACTATTATGTCTTACCATTCCTTTACCTTAGCTCTCCCTAGATGATAATGAGCCTTATGGGGGTGGCTTCTTCTTCCTCTTAAAGAGGCCATAAATTCTATGGATAATTTTGTATGCTATCTCCTCTATTTCCAACTTCATTAGCACATACCTTGGTATTCTAAGGGGAGCCACCATTACCTCTTCTACTCAAATGATGGTATAATTGAGGTAGAGATAGAATCTACTTATGCCTCTCAATCCCTACTTAACTTCCAATGGTAGCCTTTGCATATCACATCATGTGATTGAATTGTAGATAGGGGGATAGGAATCCTTTTTTATTATATATTTTCAGCCTAAAGTGGTGGATGTGTAATGTAGAGAATGATTTGGAAACAACTTCTTGCCTCTTCGGGGACAACGTATTTAGACCCAATTATGTAGTTGCATAAATGACATCCAAAAGATATCTCATCCTATAGAATAGATCTCCATTCTTACATGTGTCATTCATAATAGTAATCAAATTCTGACTAATAATATCCCCAAGTGGGGGAATCTATTAATCCTCCAAAATTAGTTGCAATAGTGGGATAATCCTTATGTTTGCATATCTAATATTTGCATTGCCAAATACGTTATTTGATAAGGCTAGGCCACTCCTTACTCCATCCCTAAACTACTAGATAGGCATATCCTCTTGGTCATTCATGTAGACAATCCCCTTTGGGTCAATTACCCATGTGGCCAAGACTTTATCTAGAGTGTGCACCTCACACCAAATTTTGATAATGCTCTAGTTATATTCCACCTATGGCAAAGGTAGGTCATAGTACTATTTGAAACTAGGCCCAATGATGAAGGCAATTGGGATCCATTGATTTAGGTAATTAAGCATTCCATCCTCACACTTTGACATCCCAAAGATGACGTATACTAGGTCAGTACAAGGCATGACCTCTATATTATTATGACTTTATAGAGACTGGTAGCTTAGATTACTAAGATGTCATATGTGAGCTGAATGATGTGGGGAATGGTCTCATAATAATCAATATCCCTAGCTTCCTAAACATTGTAATATACATTTCTATAATGCTTGTTCCCTATGTTTATGGCCTCAAGGACAAACTTTGTGTCCTTAAAAATGATTGAATTGCCATATTGAAATAAGAAATCATCATTTCCAAATGAAATGCCCTTACAAGAAGTGGAAGGTCCTACCTGTGCCATTTTTTTACTATTCTAAGTATAAATTTATTTCTTTTATATCTTTTTATAGCTTTAGAGCTCTAACAAACGTATCCTAGGTGCAATCCATGAAGAGCTTAAGCTTGGTTAGACTTTGAAAATGTAGATAACAAAGAGAGAAAACACTTAGGGATTTAAAAGATAATTATATGTAGCAATAACCAGGTTAGGGATCCTTTCTTAGATTGATTTGATTAATGAAAAGTTTGATGGTGATTATGATTCATGCCACATTAATGGTGAACCCATCACCTTCACATTCAAAACACTCTGAACTATCACTTTTGGCATTTAATTTCCTCAAAATTCAAATTTAGCACTGATTGGATTTTGATTCACCATCAATTGTAGATTTGAAGCTAAATTTTTCCACCTTATGACACATGGCATGCCACTTGGGACCCAATTAGGCACTCATAGGGCCTAAAAGTGACTAGATTTCTTAGTCAACTCAAATCTAGACATGTGGCATTTTTTTATTACTCTCAAGATATCTAAGTGTAACTTAATGTGGTGAGTCATTAGTACCCTACCACATGGAATTACTCTATTCATGGTGATCTCTTAGGTGGGTCCTTTTATTTTTGGTTGGTTTTGGGAGTGACATATGTTACTTTTGTAGGAAATCAAGGCTTCTTCTTTGCCAAGTGGATTTCTCATAGGTAATCGTGACCTTGCTTTGATAGGTGTCACCTTCAGAAGGTCTCTAGGTAGTTGTTAGTAACTTTATTTTAAATGTATGGCTTAGGTGAAGCCACATGTTGATATCAAAAATGATCTAGTTGATCTAAGGATGAAGCTTCATAGAAATGACATGTAGTATCATCTTACAGGTCCAGCGGGGACACACATCACTTTGGCAGGTTCTTAGAGGTGCTCAAGTGGTTCCCTAGATAGAAGTAGCATAAACATGACTGATGTCACCATCACATGGGTCCAAAGGGGAAACACATCATGTTCATGATCTTTTCTTCATTCTTATACCATTTTTCATTCTTGAAATGGGTTTAGATAGCTAGATACCATCAATCCTTTATTAGATGGCTTGAGTGCATCCATGTGTTCATTCGGTGGGATCTCATGAGATGTAGATCAGATGTGATGTGGTGTTGGCATGCATAAATCTCAAATGTGTTTCAAGGAGACACACATAACCTTATAAGGTTTTTAAATTTTGGACAAATGCAATGAGGACATATGGTGGCATCTCATGGGCCTCTAGGATTACAAAATGGTGCATGACAACCTATATTGAATGGGCTTACTTGGATGGGCTAGGATCTTGAAATGTAGCCTATGGATTTGAAATCCAATGGCTACTCCTTCATGATCTCTCAATCTAGAACCACATGGTTTACGAGCTTTTCAAATTCATTCTACATGTCAGGCATAAAGTGATGAATCATTGTGTCATCCTGAAAGCTAGTAGGGTGAACATATATCCTCTTTAGGTCATAATCTTAAATTTGAGATCCCATAAGGTGTTTCAAACCATTACTTTAACTTTTACATCTTTTGAAGTCATGTAATAAGTTAAGTTAGACTTTAGGAAATGTCAAATGCCCATCATATGCAAAATGAAGCTAATTTAAAGTAAAGCTATGTAAATAAATAATTTAAATAGAATGTAAGTTTGGTTTAGTAGAATTTGGCAAAGTCTATTATGTTCATACTCATTCAAAAAATAGGTATAAATATTTTGAAAAAGACCTATCTGCATAATTATTAATCATTTCATGGTAAACATTCATCATTTTGAAAGGAACTTAAAGTTAATTCAAATAACTCAAGTGTTTCTAAAGGTTAATCTAATGCAAAATGAATATCTAACCAAGAAATTTATCTAGGAAGTATTAAATCAATTTTATATGTAGATAAATGACTCGACAAGATTGGTATTTTAGGCATTTTTAAAAACCAAAATAGGAGGGTCCCCATTCTAGGAATATGGGTAGTTGAGCATCAATAGAGTTGTTGAGAAGTAGGAAGACCCAGGTTGCATCTATGATTAAAGAAAGTCATAGATGGTAATTGAACATTTTTAACATTTTAGATCTGGGAGGCCAATGATTCTAATAAAAAAAGTGGATTTTAGAACTACCCACATCCTAATAGAACCATTAAGCTACACTTAATTTAACATCATAGGAAAATACAAGACTACTCACATTAATCAAAGATTGGTTGGGTATTCAAGGCTTACTCTTCATCATTTAAACCTTGGCTTGGTATTAAAACCTTAATGGATGAGACAAAAATAAAAAATATTTTCACAAGGATGCTTGGAAAAAGACAAGAAAATCATGCATAATCTAAATTTTGAGTCTTCCTCAAAAGGGCCATGAAGGAAACCTTCATCACAAGCTTTTTTGCCTACTTTGTAGTGGATCAAGGCCTTGAATGGGACCATATGTATCTCTAATGAGGCCATGAATTCCCATATAGTAAAAGATAAATGCCTAAGCAATCCCCCTCTAAGACATCAATCCATTAACACCCTTGAAGGAGTTTGATACCCAATCCAACATTTGTTGCTCAACTAGAGTCTATAATTAAATTAAAAATTTAGAATCACTTATTACATAAATAGGTGGCCATCTACAGGATAAATTCTTAGTATTCCACTTTCTATTATGAGACTTTAGTGCCTTCTCTTTTCTATTATGTATGAATATATCTCTAATAATTTATGTTTTTTGTAGGGGAGGAAAATTAACTAGTTGATTTATAAGTGATTATCATCACTTTCCCTACATAATATGCCATTTTTTGTGGCCAATGCACCCCCTTTTCCTAGAAATGGGGGACCCCTCCATTAATTAATTATCAAAACTAGAGAGCTAAAGTCCATTATTTCATTCTAACTAGCTTTACCTGAACCAAGTCCTTGAAATCTTGTGTCACCATGATTTCCCCAATCAACAAAAAAACCTTGTTTATTTTATGACTAAGGTAGGCTTCTTATTTTAAAGATTTAGGGTGCTAACCTTGTAGATCAACTTTCAAAAGAATTTCCTAGAGTCTTGTTTATTTTCTATATTAATAAACCCAATGTCCTTCATGTCAAATTAAAATCTTAATGTAAGTTAGGTAAGTTAATAATGAATTACACATCATCTTTTCACTTTTAATTAGTCATTTTTATGCGTTTCACAAGGATAAATGAACCAATGGAAGAGAACTATGTCACAAATTATTAGAGTGTCTAGTCCCTCAAACCTATTATATATCTCAAATCATATGAGAGCTTGACCCACTTAAAATATGCCACATTTTAAGTTATGAAAGTGTTCAGTCCCTCAAACCTATCAAAGATGTCAGATATCAAGAGAGCCCAACCCACTCAGAGGGTGCCACATCATTAGTTTTCAGAGAAACCAATCCCCTAGACCTATCAAAGATGTTAGAGCCTAGGAGGACCTATCACACTCAAAGGATGCTATGTCACAAGTTATTAAAGTGGCCAATCCTCCAAACCTAGAAGAGATGTCAAAGCCTGGGAGAGCTCATCCCACTAAAATGATGTCATGTCATGAGTTATTTGAGTATCCAGTCCCTCAGACCTTTCAAAGATGTCATAGCCTAGGAGAGCTAAACCCACTTAGAGGATGCCAAATTATGATTTGTAATAGTATCTAGTCCCCTAGACCTATCATAGCCTAAGAGAACCTGACCCACTTAGAGGATGCCACATAGCCAAACTAGGCATATGATCAAGTGGCCACTTAAAGCCCTAGGATGGTTAGAATAGAGTATGGATTTATCTTGAAGGCAAATAAAAAGATTCCATGTGTCCCTAAATGACACATTTCCCCTCCTAATGGTATCATATGAGGTAAAAGGTTATGATTAGGTGTTGATCATTAACATGAGGATCAATAATTGTATAACACGTGGCACAAGGAAAGAGCTTCTTGGAAGACCTTGGGGAGATGTGACTATGTGAATATGTGCCTACCACATGTTGGGCATTAAATAAATATAAATTTAGTCCCAATTGGATAGTTTTAAAATGTCACATTATCATTGCTAAATCTAGTTGGTGGTAGAGGATCATCAACTCTAAATTTAACTCCAGCTTCTAAAATAAGGAGAGGAGAGCCAACCACTAATTCAAATTTGAATTCACATCAAGTGAGCTACCAAATGATATTAATAAATGGGGTTATATGTATTATTTTATGAATATCTTATGGAAATCTCACTAACAATTATCACTATATACCCTCAAGATAAAATCAAATCCTTGCTTTCCTATTCCTTCTACATACCTTGATGTTTTCCCTTACACTCAGTACATTTCTATTTTCTTCCATCTTCATAAAATGGTTGAATCCTCATCAAATACCAAGGAGAAAACTAATTACAAGGATACCCTATTGCTAAAAGTGTTGACCTAGTTCGAGCATTATAATGACATGTTCAAAACTATAGAATAGGTACCCAAGGACTCAAGATCTGATAATGAAGAACAAGTTAAGTTTGAAGACACCCTTCAGGCTTAAAATAAATGTAATCTTCATAGGGATATGTCCAAACTAGATATGCTCCCCTATATTGAGTTGTTCAAAAACTTGAGTCTCACCACCATTTGAGTGTAGAACATAATCCATGATTGGTATTGCTTAACCAAATCTTAGCATAAGATTGTTGATATCTTTGGAAATTCTTACAAGGAATATTTATCTCTCCCATATTTCACCTTCTCTTATGATGCTATGGTGGTGAAAACTTGGATTTAAACCTTCCAAATATATGATCTCCTATAGGATTGGGTTAAGAATCTAGATGCAAAGTGGTTCGTCAAGGAGGACATCAATGCATACATAATCTACACATTTTGGTAAGAGGTCTAGGTGGGTACGATTCTATTAAATCAATTATTTGGGACTAGAGACTGCCTACATGTTAATGAATTATGGATGCCCCTCCTTCATATGATCTTCACTAGCTCCAAAGTTCCATACATGGGAGGGATAAATAACTTCAAGTTGGTAAATGTCATAGCAAATGCCTGAGTAGGAGTGAATTTCTACATTATGAGGTACCTCATAGATGGGGTCTGTGGAATGCTCACTTTCAAGCCGTATTTTTTTTACATGGACCCTAGGGGGATCAATGGTCCATGTAGTCTTTTATAAACTATATGGCCACTAGTAATAGAACCATATCCAAGAGATGTATGATCACTTATACCCAGTAGTCTATAACATGATCAATCAGGGCCTAATGCCTCATTTATCAAAAAAATAGGGACTCCATTTCATCCATCAGTGAATATTGGTACAATTAGGAGGACACCATGATTAGAGTTATGGCCATTCTCAAAAATCCCCTCCACTTGCCATACTTCATCCTAAATCTCTTGGAAGAGAAAGAGATTGCATACCAGTTGGTAAAAGGTATCTTTAGCTTTTTCATAAGATATTATCATAAGGAATACATGTGACTCCTAATGTCCATTTGACACCATGTTTACAAGGCCTTCCCTCCCCTCCAAAACATGGTGGCTAGATATGCCTCCTTATCCTTCAGGAGAGCCTAACTCTAGCATTGGGACCCTTAGGTAATGATCAAGACTCACATGGTGAGGTATTCAAATTACCTTAATATAAATTATAGGCACCAATTAGATGATGATGATGAGCTTTAATTTAATGCTATGAATGAATATAAGATGTTATCCTAGATCATAGCTTAGAAGAAGAAATTAAATAAGGTTCAAGGGCCCATCTGTGCCCCCTTTATCACCTTCTCAATCTATATAGGATGTCAACTTGAATCTTCTCACAATCTAGAGAGAGTATTTTACAAGGTATTCCTATGCCTTCCCCTCCTCATGCTTCAGCTCCTCATCTTCCTCCTCCATCAACACCTACTCCATGAGTTCTAAATCCTTATCCCCTAGCTCCACCTCTTTTATCCTTTAGTGGTTTCCACTCCTCTTGTTATAGTACCCCCTCCTCTAGTGGTTCCTACTCCTCATGCCCCAATTCTACCACCACCTCCTCTAGTAGTGCTAGTATCCTTGACCCAACAAATCTAGACTCATATCACTTGATGTCAAGTGGCCCAAGTGTACACAACTCAACCACAAGAAACTCAACCTTGGTATGCACATACCCTAAGGTTTTGTTTCACTATCAATTCAAATGTAATCCTAGAACAAGGCTCATAATAAACACTAGTGGAAGTTCCTCCACTCACTCCTACCACTTTACACCTCCCTCTCATAACACCACTCAATTCTCCTCCACTTACACAAGCTATCCAAGTGGTGCTTCCTATTTTTGATATTACACCCCTTCTATTATTCACCCAAGTACCCTTGGCCTCATTCCTCCTAAAGCATATTCACCTATTTTTCCCCCTTTTCCCCATCCATTCCATAACATAGAATCTCCTTGATACCTTCATTGGGAATTACTTTAGTCTGGGACTTTTAGGCATAGATCCATTGATGAGCATGACTACAACCATGTGGAGTGCACCTTCAGTGGAAGAAACTATCCCATCATACCCTTTGATCATCATGGTGCTTCCCTCAGTAGTTAAGCAACCTCCACAGTTGACCCCCATGTCTCTTTATATCCCTACTAGTCCTTATACCATAACATCCAAATATGACCTAGGTAAGATACACAATAAGATGTAGAAGGTGACTCAAACTCAAGAATTAGTTTATAAACCTTTTGCTCTAGTCTAGCCTCCTCAGCTAGCCTATATGGTTCCCCTAGAACTAGTCACAATGGCTACATGCATCACTCCTTAGACCCCTCTTTTTTTTACCTTGGGTGGCTAAGGATTTGGCTTCAACCAACCAATATCTTCCCTTATATTGAATACCCATCTCCTGTGAGTCCTTTCCCCCAAGGTGGGCCTAACCTAGGAGAATTGGTAGGTATAGATGTTCTTGTGCGCCTCCACATTTTTTCTTCCTCCCTTTCCTCTAATTCTCCCTCTTAAATCATTTATTTCTTCATTCACCCCTTCTACTTACTCCATTTCACCTTCACCTCATCATCTATGTTTTACCTCCATCTCTGCCACCCCTGAAATACCTCCGAAAACATGAGGAATGGTCCCAAGGTCACAAGCACCATAATGATAATCTAAGGTAACCCAAATGTGTAATGGTGTTTTGATTGAGACATAATAAGCATGAAGAGGAACCTAATACATAAATTTGTCTAGCAGGGAAACTCGATGGTATGGCAAACCTAATAGGATTTTTTCTCCCTCACTAAAGTGAGGAGTTCCACTAGGGAGGAGAAGATAGATGAATATCCACTCTCCATTCTTTGGGAAACTCATACAATTTTTGATAATCTCCTCAAAGATATGCAAAGTCAAGTTTAGACACTAGAAGCCTAAGTGAAGATCTCCTTCCCCATTAGGCTAATTAGGAAGGATCTATAGTGAATATTTTATGTAGACTCTATACTAAACTCAAATACCCATAGTCATGCCCTGGGTTGATTCTAAATTATTCCTAAAATGAAGGATGTAAGTCCATCATTGTTCCTATCTTCCTCTTTTTGAATACCCAATCTCATGGGTATTTCATGAGACAAATTTTGGAATGAAAAACACTTTCTATCTTTATTTTATTTTTCACAAGGATCATTGGTCCTATTTTACTTATCTTTGAATTTTCCTCAGTTTTAATAAAAAAGGAATTCAAGTATGGATTTGTCTAATGTAGATGTTTTAAAATTATTGAATTCTCCCAAAGACTTTTTTTAAATGTTTTAGGAAATTTTATTTTTGAACCATTTATTTCACATGTTTGGTCAGTCTTTGGTCAACATTTACAAACCACTATATCCAAAATTCAAAACTTGTAAACCCTATATATAAATATATCTTAGAGAAATTAATGGATGGGCATTCATCATTAAAAAAATACATATTAAATAAAAACTACTCTTAGCTCATATTTCATTGAAAAAATATAAAGTTTCTAAATGTCAATATTTATGTTTCATGCCTATATCAAAAGAACACCTAGGAAAATTAACAGTTAGACTTGCATCTACAATATTTGACAACACTCACATTAAATGGATAACTACATGTTCTTTGAAACCTCTTAAGGAATATTGGTAGTGTAAAAAGCTCAATTAGCCATCAAATATCGACTAAGGTCAATGATACCCAATACACTAAGCATTTTGAAGGGCTTTTAGATAAAAACATAGATATATATTTTAAACAAAGGAGAGATAATACAAGATTATCCATGTAGGTATGAGGGTAATAAAAAAATACATATAGAGATGTAGATGCATAGGCTTGAAAAAAATAGATTAACTCAGTGATGTCATATGATTCCATCAAAAGTAGACAATTTCATAATTCTATTGGCATTTGAGGCATTCTACATGCATCCTATGTAGTTTTTACAGTATGTTCAAGAACCAAGATAACACATATTTATTATAGAGTATATCTAAAAAGTGTTATAGAATATAGAAACCAAAACTAAATAATAACATTCTAAGTCATTATTATCTCTTAGATTATTGATCATTTTTATATTTAACATATGGAATTTTAGGTAACATTCAATTTTTTATGATTTTTTGTGTACATTATGCAATGTGAATGTTAAAAAATTTATGCTTGTTTAGGTTCATTAATCTAAAATAAAGTAAAACATATTGGTGATCCAAATTTATGTATAAAACATTTAGAAACTTTAGGTCACATTAATTATCCATCTTTAAATTGTTAGGGTTCTATATTTCTATATTTTAATCTAATTTTTAGATCTAATTTATGATTTTCCCTTCATAAGTAACCTCAAGACTAGAGTTTATATTTATTAAAACCCTAAATTTATATGTTTTATTTCATAGTATGGATAGTATTTGTTATTTTTATTCTTGATATATTATGGTTAGGGTTTTTTAAATCCAAAATGAGTGGCCATTCTCAAACCCCTAATAACCCTAATTCCATGGATTTAATATTTTCCTCCCATGCCATGCCTTAGGTCTATACTAATGAATGGACCAATCTTCTATCTTTTGTGATTAATAATACCACTAATTTAGATGAAGAATATGCTTTTGAAGGAAATGAATATGATTATTATTTTTATTATGAATAATATTGTTATGTTAGTGATGCATATATTTAAGTACAAGAAAAAAAGGTAAATTTGAAATAAATTATCCTACTCATTGTATACACTTTGTTGTTAATAAAACACATGAATAAGAGGAAATAAATAATGAGTTTCATAATGCACTTTTTCATGTCTCTAACATTCCCCTTAGAGAATATATGATAGAGAAAAATATATGATATACATGTTTTGTATTGTTATTAATTTTATGATGATATGAGTATCCAAACTAATCAAGGTATGCTTCCCTGACCATTATTGAGAAACAATGCTTTTAGATTCATTCCTAGGATATCCACACAAATATTTGCCTCTTCCTCTCACTTTTTAGACCTAGTCTTTTATATGGGATTGAAACATGGGGGTATTAGCTTATGAAATATTATTGAATATTAAATAAATAAGTGCTTACCTCTATGGTATTAAAGTATCTCCATGAAAAATATCAATCCCTTAAGACATAAATCTCACTAAATTTTGTACAACACTACTCATTATTGTTGTGATTTTTCAAGAGGTGATTATGATACACAAAGTTATATGAATTTCCAACTATTTAGTTGATTTATTTAGGTACCCATCTCAAACATTCAAATGCTCTATGTAGCTAGCATAAAATCATATCAAATATGGCTAGTATGCCAAGAATTCTACTCTATTAGGCCTTGTACATATTTACAGTGATAGACTCCCACCACATAATTTTATAATTTATCCACCAAATTTATTAAAAAGTGAGATAAATAGGGTATTAGATATGAGATTTATATAGTCTACCTTTAATCCAAATTACTAGAGACTCATGAGAGTTTATACATTATTAAAGTTCATATTTTCACTTTGAGGATCAATTTGTCTAGCCTTTAGTATACAAATGGTAAATGCATGGGCTAGGATGACCTACAACTATCTTCTTTATCTCAATAGATTAGGACTTGAATAAGGTCAATTGAATATATCATGTGTATACTTAGATTAGTAGGTAAGGATCAATTGTATTCATAGATTTAGCATAGGGTAACTTAAAACTCAAATGTTAGGAGGAAAGGGTTCCAAATCCTAATCCTAAGACATATGAATATATATATCCCCAGATATTAATAGAGGTGAATTATTACAAAAAATGGTTGTAGATATGCAAATAAGATAAATAAATTAAAATGGATACAAGTAAAATAAATGATGGGTAAGTGATTTTAAATAAAGTAAGTTGCAAGATTCAACCAAATAGGGGTTTATGATACCTAAGGTGATAAATGGGAATCCTAGGAAATCATATACCTATACCAACTTATTTGGTATAAGGAAGAGCCTAAATAAGGATACATACATACATATAATCTAGTAATTAAAGGAAAGAGTGTAGGGATAAAAATAATTATCTTTGGGTGGAACCGTCAATGGTTCAATCTCTCCCTTGGCTTAAGTGGAGATTTTTACAATATGTTTTAGGTTTAATACCTAAAATGGTTAGATAAAGACCTAGATATCCTTAGTTAAGAACTTACAATTACCTTTCCTATTGATCTTCAATGACAACATCAGACAATATCTCTATGATAAGGTTTTAAACTCTTTAACTCTCCCAAATTTTTCCTTAAGGAAAAATCTAAGCACAATCAAGGTGTATGAATGTGATATATATTATCAGGAATGAAATATGACCCATATATATAACTCTCCAATACCTTAAACAAAATCTAAGCCAATGGTATAGTCTATGCCAATATAATTGGAATAGTCATCTAACACAATATGGTATCATCAAGGATGATACATTCAAACTGATAGAATAAAAACTTAGAAATATATTGAGTTGTTCAATATAGTAAAAGGGAGACAAATTTAAAAAATATATGGTATTATTCAAGTAGATACCATATGATAAAGGGATGCTATAAATTTGGGATAAGAAGAAGATGGAAGGGATAAATGGATAGGATTTTAGATGAGGTCAGACTGATAATAATAGTGGTGTAATAGAATAGAATAGAATAGAATAGAATAGAATACCAACATATCTCATAAAGTACCATAATTTGATCCCATCCCATTATTGGTAAACCCTTTAATGTGCTCACTTGGGGATATTGATGCATTGATAAGATGTTATAGTGAAAATTCATATAAAGTGATAAAGTAAAAAAATATTATGTGTATGTGTATTCCCCACTTGAAACTCATAACGTGTCATAATAGTGTCATATGGGATGGCGATTTAGGATAGAAACACAATAACACTAACTTAGAGAATAACTAAAAATAAATGATAAAAGAACTCAAAGTAAATAACCAAAAATTTGTATCTTCACATATCTTGTTAATTGTAGATAATGCTACCTTTGTTGCAAGTGGTTGAAGGCATCCATCAAGAAGACTGAAAGGTGGACCTAAAGATTAAGAAAAAAATCTAAATTCTTGCAAAAAAACTATGAATACTTAAAAATTATCTAAACAAGTTCCAAGGATTATTTTAATTTTTTAAAATGACCTACATAAACAAAGATATGGTAAACAGGTCTCTCATAGTAAATAGCTAAAAGATTAAAAATTTGATTTTCTTACTATAAATATGTTAAAACTATTCATTTGTGTAATTACTACTTTTGGAAAACTTGGAGCTCTATATGACCAAATTAAATTCTTTGAGATACGTTGTCTTACTAATGAGGTGGCAAACATGCATGGACACATATCATATCTAGTACTAGATCCCTACATGTAAGTGGTGAATTTATTTCCCATTTTGTATTTTCTATTAAAATGAGCTAGATTAGGAAATATAGATATGGGGGAAATATATGTAATGAAATTTACCTAAATAAGAATCATAATGAAGATAGGTTTGCAATAGGTAATGGGTATCTGATGAAAAGTTGAAATTAGGGACAAGGGAATTTATCAGGGCCAAGGAATGAAATCACCTCAAACAACTATATCATCCAGATCAATATAGTTTGTGATTCAAAAAATAAAATCCTAGATGATACCATACAATATGGTCAATATAGTTAGATGAAGTGTTATCCAATACCATATGGTTTGGATAATATAGTATAAAATTAGATAATCAGCCAATACCATAGGGTATAGCTAATATTTTTAGGTAGATAAGAATTACTAGTTCATTTTATTATCTATTATAGTTATAAATTTAAGCAGGGCCAATAGTGTATGGTATGGACAATGCAGTAGGATGATTATATGACTAATACCATATAATATGGTAGGTGGTTGAGTGATATATTACTCGATATCGTATGGTATTGTTGGTGTAATAAAAAACTTTCCTTGGCTAGTATCATAAGGTATGGCTAGTGCAATATAAAATTTAAGTTCCGTGTAGTTGGGTACCTAGCCAGTTCAATAAAAAAAATGGGGAAATGAAAAAATGGCCAATAAAATAGAATGTAGGTCTGATTTTTTATTTTTGGTACTACTTTTATTTGATTTTTAGTATTGTTTTCATTTTTTAACATTCAAATCTAATTATGATTTATTATTTAATATTATGAATAGATAACAAATATTGTGATAGAGTGTTGATGTTATTTGGATTTCATATATTATAGATATATTATCAATAGTAGAAAAAGCTCATATTGTGATGCTAGGATTTGGAGATTTTATGCATCTGTGTCACATTCCTCTCTACATGAAACTCAGTGTTATTTTATTAGGGTGATGGAAGAGGACCAATAACACATTTATGTGGCTAGTGTATGGGGATACTATTGAGATAGGAATCAACATAGAGGATTTAATTGCATTTTTTGGATGCCTATTATAGGCACTCATATGGTATGTGCCATGTTAGATATAATTTATGAGTGGTGAGAGTTAGCCTAGTGGGCTAATGGTTCAAATCAATATGATGAGTACAAGCTCATCATAAGACTATTTTAGGTATATGTGCCATGTGTTATAGCTATTTAAAAGGCTATCATCAGACTTATGACCACACAAATGTTATGGAATATGTTTTATGGTGATATACCTAAGCTTTTTATATCCATGTGTTGAGTTATGATAGAGTAAGGTACACATTGTTTGACATGGGATCTATTATATGGGTGTGCTTAGTGCATGATTTTAATAACATTTTGAGTTAGGGCCTACATATGACGAACCTCATGATTATTTTTCCAAATAGATATACAAAAGGTTCCCTATGTATAAAATAGTATAGTTACTATTGTCACCAAATCTTGCACAGTAGAATAAGTTGATCAAGCTTCTTCTAGATTTGGGTAACATGGGAACATTTCCAGGTATGTAGGAGTAACTATATTGGAAATGAGCCTTTAGATTTAAGGGTTATCTCCCTAAATATATTATGTAATGCTTATCACTTAAACTATTGGTTACTTATGGGGAAAAGAGTTGGAGATTGCATAAATTGAACCTACTTTAAAGGAAGTGATGCACTAAAAAATGTCTTCCACATGACCATCATATTTATACCATAATGAAACAAAGCATACAGACTAGTCTTTAAGCTTTAATGGGTTCTAACATGATTATTTCAATATAGTGACAAGATGTGAGTAGAAACACAAGGCAAATGAACTAGAGGGTAGATTACACACTCTAAGGACAATTGTACAATTGAAAAAAAATTATACACTAGACTAGACTCTATATGACCTGTTAGACTAGGAACTCTTACTCAAACATGAAAGAATAAGGGAAAGAAGGATAGATAATTATCACTTCTCATCACCATACATCACTTGTAGACTTTAAAAAAAATTCAAAACTTAGAAATAGACTTTTGTTAATGTTCAAAGGCAAAATATAACATCAATCCATCATGGCTTTGCCATACATGGTGTGGTACTAATTTATAATAGCTCAAGAGATATATTTATATAATAAAATAAGAAAGAGAAAGGGATATATGGTGATGAAAAGGGGAATCAATCAATTTAACTATTTAGGCCATAGTTATAACTACTTTTACAAATTATTCTCATTCAAACCATTTGATTGATCTAGGTCACTTCAAGTGGTTACACAGTTACATTATTTCCTCCTTGATCTTCCTTGATGGTTGAAATAGTGGGATCAAATTATTCTAAGCTAGATTATGGTATCAATATAATCAGAACAATTAGATCAATTTGTTAAGGCTTTGTCTTGGTGTTAACTACTCTTCACTAGTTCATTGTGGCATGAAATAATGGAGAGAAGCGTCCCTTTCATGCAGTTGGTCCTGGAGATGAAACTGTTGAAGTTTGAGTGTCTATCTCAATAGAATCCTTTGAAACATTGGCTCTGGTCTGAACTGAACCATACTAAAACTTTTTTCCATACCTTTTGTTTACCTTGCCCCATTAAAAAATTCTTTGTTGACCTTCATCTAAATCACCTGGGAAAAACTAGATCAAATCATGTGTATTTTGATTCATATCACTTCATTGATCTACCTGATGTGAATAAATTTAATATCTATATCCTCTACTAGGACCCACATACTTGTGCCACTTGTTAGCTATGTATTTGTACTCAGGGTTTGCTCACCTCTTTCACCCTCATTCATCATTGATCTCAATATCTTATTGTCAATCTACTCCTTCATGCACTTATGCTATGTGGTGACCTCTCAATCTCCTTGACTTATTGACTTGATCGCATGCCATTAGATTTAAATGTATGATCTAATGCAATCTATTGATCTACTAGGCCCATTAAATGTTTAGTCATTAATTATTGTTGGGTCTCCTGTATGATTGAGTATTGATCATTAATATAGCCTTTTGAATTCCAATAGTTATTTCATAAGCCCAAATTTTAATGTCTACATGAATGTATTTGGCATCTATGTGATCATCACTAGGATATTTGAACTTTAATAGTTCTTTACTAGGGATTGAATTTTGTCATTCATGAGACCATCATTTGACATCTATATGGACATATTTGACATCCTACAGACTATTAAATTTAAGCTCCAATGGATGATTTCTAAGCATTATTTTGACACTTGTGTGAATGCCACTCTATTGGATCACAAATTTCTGAGGCTATTATTTTTAGACCTCTTGCTAAAATTTGTTGTGGGCTTTATGTCTTGGCAACTTTCTTTAAAATAATTTATTTATACTTTTTTTGCATTGAACAAAATGTCTATGTAAATTATCATGGGATAATTGATCTAAAGAATTAAGTCTACCTTATCTTTGCCTTGAACAATTTATTGTGGACAAAATGTCCAAAAGAATTCATGTCTTCGGTATTTTTGTTACAAAAAAAATGTCTAAGAGAAATGAGGTCTTGGAAGAAATTTTCATGGGAGAATTTTCCTGAAAGAAATCATACTAAGATTTTATCATGGAATTTTTTATTTGGATGGCATTTATGACCCTTTGAAACTTCTATCTAGGACACTTTTTTTTATGAATGACCCTTTGGGAAAATTGTTTGGATAATTTTCCCAAAAGAAAATGACCTTTTGGGATTTTCATTTAGGGAACTTTACCCAAAATAAATGACCCTTTCGGGGAATAATATAGTCCACTTTCTCAATAAAAATACCCTTTAGGATTTTTGGATAGGACATTTTGTCAAAGTAATGGCCCTTCAAAAATTTTGTCTTGGTCACTTGAAAGAAGTACCCTTCAAGATTTTTTTTTGGGACACTTTTCTAAGAAACATACCCTTTAGTATTTTTTCCAAACATTTTCCCCAAAAGAATTAAGTCTTCAAGAAAATTATGCAAATAATTTTTCCAAAATAAATATGACACTTAGCTTTTGATATAGATAATTTTCTTGAAAGAATTAGATCTTTGGGAAAATTATTGAAAAACTTCTACCAAAAAGAAATGAGTCTATGAGATCCTTGCCTTGGAAAATTTTCCAAAAAATTCCCCAACACTTAGCCAAAAGTTGAAATATCTCCCAATTACAAACTCAAGATTTTTTGGACTTGCTCTTACAATTTCTCAACACCATGAAAATATGCCACTTGCATATATGATCAAAAAATGACCCTTAAGGCTCCAAAAGACACAAGGACTAAGCTAAACCATGACCAAAACTTAGAATTTCATATTAAATGAAATAAAATGAGATACAGCATACCCTATAACATTATAAAAAGCCCCAATATAAGATTTTGACTATAAGGGGTTGATCCATTTGGTCTTGTGGGAAAAATTATCAACATCTTTGATGATTTCCCATGGGTGGCATGCTTGTTATGCCATGACCAGTTGCCTAATCCTATCCATTGGGATATAGAGTCACAAGTATATAGGCTATACATATAAACTACCTTTACAATCCACCAAATAGCATAAAACAACAGGAATAAAACACAAAATAAAAACACACATGTGCTTGAAAATTACTTACTGAGACACAATAGATTAAGAAAGGAAACACACACCTAACCTAATATTTACAAGATAGACATCAATCTCTTAATAGTAAGGTTTAAAATATATCCCATTCATAGGGATAGGCAGTTCTTCTCCATTCATCCTTACTAACTAAAAAGAGTTACTTTACTTACACTTGGTGATGACATACGATCTACTCCATAGGGAATCAAATTTGGTATGCCTACGTAGTTTTTCTCTATTTTCATCCCATTTCAAGATTATGTCACCTTCCTAAAATGATTTTGGAGTTTCTTTCTTGTCAAAATACCTCTTCATCAGTACTTGGTGATGCTCCATAACTTAATGAACTTTACACCTAGTCTCTTGTAACTTGATTAATTCTATTAATCTCACTTCCATTGAAGTGTTCTCAAGAAACTCTACTTGATGTGCTAACTCTAAGGTAGGTAGATCTTGAGATATAGACAACCTATATCCCTTCCATAGACAAGCACAAAGTAGAATTCCCTATTAACCTCTTGGAAGTTATCTTATTAGCCCATACGGTTGTCTTCAATTTGGTGTGCCAAGCTCTTTGATTATGGTGCAAGGTTATCTTGATGATTCTGATCAAGTTATTATTAATATATTCAACTAACCCATTACTTTGAGAGTAATAGTTAGATGAAGCGCTCAAGAATATACCATTGTTATTTTCCCAATCAGCTATCTTAGTACCCAAAAAATCAAGAGCATTATCTAAAATAATAATAGGAGTGCCAAACCTTGTTATGATGTTCTCATAGAAATCCAATATAACACTCTCATTATCCTCCTTCAACACTACTACCTCAACCTATTTTTTAAAATAGTCAGTTGTTGAGAGTATCCATTTGTGACCAGCACTTGATGGGGGATTCATCATGCTAATGAAATCAAGACCCCATTGCATGAAAGGTCGGTATACTTGGAAAGGCTTCAAAGGAAGAGATACAAGCTTCTAATTCCTAAAAATAAATCACATTGTCCACACCTTCTCACCCAATCATGGAAATCCTTGAAGAGGATAGGCCAATAATATCCAGCTCTCATGATCTTAGTAACTGTGGTTCTTGGAGATAAATGGCCTCCTACTATTCCATCATGGAACTTCTCAAGCAACAATTTAGACTGGTCATTATCAATGTATCTCAATAGCACACCATTTATGTCCCTCCTAAATAGTATGCCATCCATAAGATAAAAGGAAATACATTGTAATCTAAAATATCTCCTTTGTGATCTATTCATATTATCATGATACTCACCATTTTGGATAAATTTAATCATATCATATGTCCAACTTTGTGGAGGTAATAAACTAGTTAGTTGGGGACACTCATGGTTGACTAGAGCCTCTTCTTTTGACTCATGAAGATCTAAAACTAGATGTTCATAAAGGCCTTTAGGCCTTACTATTTTTTTCACTTTGATATCAACATCATACTCCATTACCTTATTGATCCACCCTACCATATTTTCACTGAGATCTTTGCTCAAAATAAACTCCTTGGTGTTGGGATGAGAGACCATAACATGAATCTTGTTATTTGACACCATATGTCTGAACGTATTTAGTCATTTTACAATAACAAGGACCTATTTATCTAAAAATGTGTACTTAACTTCCTAATCTTCTGAACCTTGACTGAAGAATGAAATTGGTTGCTCTACAGCCTCATCATTAATTTGCATCAGCATGGGTAAGATAGTATCAAGGTTATAAAATGAATATAACATGAAGTCCTTAGTAAAATCAAGATTCACAAGGGTAGGAGCTTCTACAATTTCTTTATTTATGGCTTCAAAACTTTTCTTACCCTCTTTAGTCCAAGAAAAGACTTGGTTCTTCCTGAGCATAGTTGTGATAGGTTTTACTAAATATATAAAACTAGGTATGAACCTCCTTAAAAAAATTATCTTTCCTAAGAAACTTTGAATACTTTTCTTATTTAAGGGCAATGATAAGCCTAGAATAGCCTCTATTCTCTCAATATCAATAGTCAAACCATCTTTGGAAATAATATGTCCCAAGAGATTACCTTTATGAATAGCAAAAATGCACTTCTTTGGATTAAGATATACTCCATATTTCCTTCATATTTCAAACACTTGCCTTAAGTGTTTCATGTGTTCACTAGCATATTTAGAAAACACTATTATATCATCTAGATAAACCAATATCATCTCATTGATCAAACCTTTGAAGGCCATGTCCAATGCTCTTTAAAAAGTGGCACTGGCATTAGACAGACCAAAGGGAATCTTTCTATAAGCAAAGGTCCCCCATTTGGTAGTGAAGGCTATCTTGAACTAATCATCTTCATTGACTAAAATCTGATTGTAGCCTAAATATCCCATCTAGAAGAGAGAAACATTGAGAACCTAAAAACATCTACATAATTTGCTCCATTGAGGGTAGAGGATAGTGATCTTTGAGTGACACTTTATTAAGATCTCTAAAGTATACATAAATCCTTTTCTCCCCATTCTTATTTCTAACATGCACAAGGTTAGCTACCCACATTAAATGTTTGATGGGAAATATTATCTCAAATTCAAGGAGTTTGGTAAGCTCTATCCTCATGAGTTGTTAAACCTTGGGGTATGGGTATTTGCTTTTGTCTAATTGGTTTAACTCTAGGTTCCAACTCGATGGTAAGGTGTGCTAGGCTAGGATCAAATCCTTTTATTTCCTTATATTACCAAGCAAATATATCATGAAAATCTCTATACAACTTAATGAATGCTTGCTTTTCTAACGTAAAACATACCTTACCTAGTTTGAGGAGCTTGTCCTTGAATATTAAGAACCTTTCATAATTATCCTCTTTTGTAGACACACCCACTTTCTCCTTCCTCTTCTGATCATTCTCATTAAAGATACTTTCTAAGGTCAAAAAACCCTTAGGTATATTATTGGTTCTTAGTTGTATAATCTGATCACCCAATTATTCTTGGAGCCTCTTTTGATTCCTTGAAGAAAATTCAACCTCATTTTTTAATAAGCATGCATTGTGTTTATCAATATCAAACACTTGCCAAGATACTTCATTATCAAGTATAGAAGGTCTGATAATGATCTTAATATGAGACTACTTTCCTTCTTCTTTTATGGTAGTTGGAGTGTCAAATTGAGCTCCTGTGACAGCTAGTCCATCAGCATGAATATTTTATTCCCTTTGGACTGAGTGACTATTGAATGCATTCAAGTATTAAAGAATATCCCATACCTTATGCCTATATGACTTATGTAAAGTGTTCTTAGAAGCAATCACATTCCTCACCTGATGCATAACTAATTCACTATCTCCATACACTTGTAGGTTCTTGATTCCTTTTCTCCTTGCCAATTAAAGGCCATGAATCAAACCTTCATACTAAGACATATTACAAGTGCAACTAAAATGAAATCTATGTGAAGCATACTGTTATTATGTGAATGGAGAGACCAATATAACACCAACTTTACTTCTTAAACTATCAAAAAACATATTCCACATTTCATCATCTTCACCCTCTTCCTTGGCAAGTAGAGGTTTTGGCATTCCTTATTTATGTATACAATATACCCCTTGATCAGTTTATTCCATGAGATCATAAGGATCTTAATCATAATTATTATTACCATATTCATCAAAAAACAAATCTACAATGCCCCTAATCTTAAAAGAAGTGCCATCATCTAGAATAGAATCATTTTATTGATGAACAACACAATTCAAATTAGAACTTATTTTAATGTAAGGTTCAATTCGAAACCTTACAAGAGGTTATGTCCTAATTATCACCTTGACCTATATCATATTGTAAAAGCCAAGAAAGATTAGTCAACTAAGAGATAGCCACCTATTTTGGCTATGAAGTCCCTTAATAGGTAGCCACCTATTTTGGCTATGAAGTCCCTTGATAGGCATATTGCAAAGTGGGTTGGGAGATCAACCACAACTATGTCTTGCAAGATAGGAAAATTGGGACAACCATGTAAGAAAACCTTCAAGCGTTTTATTAGCCCTACCATCTTGGTAAATGTACCATCTAATTAAAGAACCCCTTTGCTATGTGGCTCATTTTTTAGGCCCAGCTTATTAACTTTGATTTTAGGCATGACATAAGTAGAAGAAACACTATCACCTACGTAATTATATACCAATTTATCACCTATAATGAGGATGAGGTAAAATGGCAGAGGTTTCTCAGCTCTAGTGGATGGTTCAAAAATTGTATTAGGAGCACTCATAAGAGAAACATTGTCATAACTTTGATTTGAGGGTGAGACACCAGTAAGGATAGCAGATAATTTCTTTTATAGTTCTTTTTGACTAAGCATATGAAGGACATCCCAAAGATAAAATGGTTTTTTTAGTAATCTTCAAGGAATCTAAGATGTTTAAATAAACCATACCTAGCTTCTCTTGGGATTTTTTAAGCAGATATTTACTTGGAAACTATGGAATAAGAGCAGACCTTACCATATTTTGACTTGTTGGAGGTGTAGAAGCCTTTGAAATTACCATGAAAGCCTTTATAACTATCACACTTGCAATTGTGTCTTGTTTCCTTGAAAGAGGATTGGATGAGCCTGTGGGCATGTTGTTTCCACCTCCTAGATCCTTCTTCTTAGCCCTTGTATTATTGGTAATAAAATCTCCTTGATATATCACAAAAGTGTCTTCAACCAAAAATTGGTGAAGATCTTTCCTTTAGGTTACCAACCCTCATTAGCTTGCATCATTACCTCATCCTCATTTAATAGGAGTGTAGTAAATACTCCTTGATCTACCTGAGCTTTTTTTCCATTATGATTGTCATCTATGAATTTTTCTTGCTACCAATCTTCTCCCTGCACTAAATTATTATGAACTCATACCATCTCCTTTACATTGGTGGTAGAGTTAGGATTGTATACATTAGCAAGCCTATTGGGATTAGGCTACCATTGGGCTCTTCCTCTTCCATATTATTGGCCATACTATTGTTGATAAGGGTTAAGGTTCTGATAGGCACCTTGTTGCACATTAACTTGTCTATTTTGAGCATCTAAGCCTAGGAACTTTGTTTTCCAATCAACATTATTATTTGCTTGTCTAAGAACCACCTTAGTTTTCGTATTGGCATTAGGAACTTAGGATACATCTATAGTATTAACAAAAACATAAGACAAAGGAGGCATAGACAATTTAGGTGGCAATATTCTAGCTTGGATGAGATTATTTTTAGCTTTGATAGAAAGCTCATACGCTTCAAGGAGGTACCATGATTGAAGCATGATAATAATTTCAATCCAAATGGATTTAAAGTAAGTAGAGACCACAAAAATATAAGGTGCTCTCATGGGATGAGGCAACCTATGCCAAGTCTTCTAAAACCTTTCATTGAAGTCATGTATTATTTTTTTGGGTCCCCTTTTTATCATGTTGAGCTGATGTATGAGAGAAGCATGATCACTTTCATTTCTAAATCTAGAAGTTAACGACACTCCAAACTCATCCCATGTTGTGATGTATCCACCTTCTAGAGTCCTATATCAATCAAGAGCCTTCTCTTTAAGGGACATGACAAGGAGTCTAATGGCAATGTTCTCTCAAATAATATTTTGGAAACTTAACAAGTTAGAAATATCTTTAATTTACTCACTAGGTGTGACATGAATCTCACCATTGAGTGTGGGCAAACCTTTCATGGTCTTAGGAGGATTGACATCATATACTAGAATCTGAATTGGATTATCATTATTGAAGGTAGGGAAAGCATGAGGCCTAGCCATGTCTTATTTTTCAAGATCTTCAATGTCTTCAACCCCTTCCTCTATATAAAAATATACTCATTCTTTAAAGGGCAGATTAGGCTATGGATATTGAATTTCAAGAAGAATTTAAGGTGGAATGGGTGTGTTAATAGGATTGGATGTTCTAGCAGAGGATGACCTAGTAAGGACCATGAATTATGGGGGAAATTTTATAATAAAATAATGTTCTAAAACTATATTTACTTTGAGGAGTCACTAAATGCTGAGTAGCACACCAATTTGTAGCTGGTGTTTGTCAAGACTAGCATTCACCTTGATAAGTTGTCTTGAAGACAATGGGTCCCACCAGGCATGCCAGAACTATTGTCACTAAATCTTGCACCCTAGAAGAAGTTGTTAAAGCATATTATAGATTTAGGCAACATGAGAACATATCTAGTTATGTGGGTGTACCTATATTGGAAATGAACCTATAGATTTAAGGGTTAACTCCCTGAATATATTGTGTAATGCTTATCACTTAAACTATTGCTTAGTTATGGGGAAAATAGTTAGAGAATGCATAAATTGAACTCACTCTAAAGGATGTGATTCACCAAAAAATGTCTTCCATTTGACCATCATATTTATACCATAATGAAACAAAGCATACAGATTAGTCTCTAAGCTTTAATGGGTTCTAACATGAGTATTTCAATATAGAGGCAAGATGTGAGAAACAACACAAAAAAAATAAACCAGAGGGTAGATTGCACACTCCAAGAAAAATTATAAACTTGAAAAATATTTACACACTATACTACACTCTATATAACCTATTAGACTAGGAACTCTTGCTCAAACATGAAAGGATAAGGGAAGGATACATAATTATCACTTCTCATCATCATACATCACTTGTAGACTTAAATAATTATTTAAAATTTAGAAATAGACTTGTATTAATGTTTAAAGGTAAAATATAACATCAATCCAATAGGGCTTCACCATACGTGGTGTGGTATTATTTTATAATAGCTCAAGAGCTATATTTATATAAGCAAATAAGAAAAGGAAAGGGAGATTTAGTGCTAAAAATGAGAATCAATTAGTTTAACTATTTGGACCATAGTTATAATTATTTCTATAAATTATGCTCATTTAGACATTTAATTGATTCAGGTCACTTCAAGTGGTTACATAATTAAATTATTCCCTATTTGATCTTCTTTGATGGTTGCAATGGTAGGATCAAGTTGTTCTGATCTAGATTCTAGAATCAATGTAGTTAGAACAATTGGATCAATCTATTAAGGATTTATTCTAGTGCTAACTACTCTTCACTAGTTTATTGTGGCATATAATAATGGGGAGAAGGGTCCCTTTCATGCAGTTGGTCATAAAGATGAGACCATTAAAGTCTTTGTGTACATATTAGTGGCATCCTTTAAAATGTTGGCTCTGGTCCAAATTGAACCATGCTTAGACTTGGATCCATGCCTTTTTTTTACCTTTCCCCATCAAAAAATACTTTATCGACCTTCATCTAAGTCACTTGGGCTTACCTTTGTCTAATTGGTCATCAAAAATTGGTTTAGATAATTGATCTTTTTATTCATCTGACTATATTAATCCATATAATGCAAATGAATGCAATCCATATATCCTCTACCAGGACCCACACACTTGTGCCACTTGTTACCTACACATTTATACTCAGTGTTCATTGACCTCTTTGACTCGCTTGCCATTGATCTTGATTTTCATGATTAAATGTGCTCCATCGATCTTTTATGAGCTTAGACATGCTCATACCACTTTTCAATCATGTGTTGATCTTAGGATCCTACTATCAGTCTGCTACTTCATGCACTTATACCACATGGTGACCTCTCGAGCTCCTTGAATCATTGATTTGCTCATATTCTGTTAGATCTAAATCTGCAATCGAATATGAGTCATTGATCTAATCAGTACATTATAGTGTTTCTATAGGGGATATGGCATGGATTCACCCAAACACATACAGATGATAACACACATGCCTTGGGAAAATATGGTGATAGTACTACTATGGGTATATAAATTTTGAGTTTATGAAATCAATTTCATTTTCTATAGGTATAAATATGCATGATAGGTAAAAATGATATATATGTTGTATATTTTCACACACACACACACACACACACACACACACACACACACACACACACACACACACACACACACACACACACACACACACACACACACACACACACACACACACACACACACACACACACACACACACACACACACACACACACACACACACACACACACACACACACACACACACACACACACACACACACACACATGCACATGCACACCCACATGCACGCACATGCACACGCACGTGCGCGCGCATGCACGCACGCACACACACACACACACACACACACACACACACACACACACACACACACACACACACACACACACACACACACACACACACACACACACACACACACACACACACACACACACACACACACACACACACACACACACACACACACACACACACACAGACACGCACACACACATAGACACGCACACACGCACGCACGCACGCACATACACACGTGCATGCATGCACATGCACACCCACATGCACGCACATGCACACACACACACACACACACACGTGCGCGCGCGCACACACACACACACATGAAAAATCTAATGCTGATTTTGGTTTGTGTTTTAAAAATGCAGTGGTAGATGAGGCATGATAGAGGAATTTAGTGTAGGAATTTCAAAATGATATTTTGGATGTCATATTTCCTCAACATGATACTACAAGATGCTTGATCCTATGGAACCATCAGCAACCAATGAAAATGCAAGTTGATTTTGGTTGGTGAAAGAGGATATTATGGATCTTGATCATTGAGAGTTTGTTATGGCTCAGGGAATGACACTAGCATAGGAAGGAGTAGATGTGATGGAGGTGTGATAGGAATTTTATATAGATATGTCTACAAACATGGTTAAACTAGGGTGATTATCAATATTGTAGGCACAAGTAGCTTGTCCTGAGGGATAGATGTAGGGTATGGAATTAGAAACTCAAAATTTGAGAATGAGCTTCTAGACTGCTCAATATATATCTTCCATTATTAGCATGGCACCTTACCCAAATGGGAGTGAATGTGATCCATAAGCCTATGGCCTAAATTTTACTCAGTTATATTTTGAGATTTATATATGATTTATCGAAATGGATTTATATAAAAAACTTAGACATTTATATAAAAATATATATTTTTTGATTCATTTTGATATCTATATGTATGGAAATGGTTGAATGATTCATTTCATTTATAACTTGAATTTATGTTTAAATATCATTCTATGGTAAAATGTGATGTATTTGTAACGTATGTTTTATTATTTTTAGCAAATGTGAGAAAATTCATGATCAAAAAGAACAAAAAAGAAAATTATAAAAAGAATCTATTAATTATATGCAAAAATTGATAAAGAAAAGATAAAAATAAGATGATAAATGATTGAAAAACACACCTAATATTATATTAAAAAATTTAGAGCATTGTAAATAAAAATTTTTAAATCACATAAAAATGAAAAACAAGATAAATCATATGGTGAGATAAATAACTTGTAAGCATAAAATATCCAATGTAAGATAATCAAATAATTATATGTGAAAAACATGATGTAATTCAATTTTAATACAAGTAAATTCAACTTAAATCAGACATATATAAAAGGACAAATGATTGTAAAATACATAAAATTTAATATAAGTAAAGTAAACTTAAATCAAATAAGGGAATGATATAAAAATAAACTAGAGAGTCATATGAGTGAAACCCCAAAATTAGTGCTTGTTCTAAAATATGGTGTAAGAAATTATAAACATATAAATACATGAACATGATGAATAATATGGTATGTATTTTAATGGTAATGGACATTTTTTGAGAATCCTTGGTTGGATTCCCCAAGGTATTACAATAGAACTCATAAATTAAAAATTCAAGTGGTACTATAAATGGTTTATAATTCAAATTTGAGAAAAATAGAAAGATATGTGATCAAATAAAAGTGATATAGGTTAGTTTAATATAGGAGAAGATATGTTAAAAGTGTAAGGATGAAATTCACTACAAAGGTGATGTGTAAATCCTTAAAGGAGACATGACAACTTATGAACAAGTGGATAAGGCAAAGATATTTTGACATCAAGGACCTATGAGACCTCATGTAGTAGGTACAAACTTGGGATAACAATTGAATTATATAGATCATCCCATTAAGGCTATATACATGAAAATTAAAACGATCATACTTTTCAACAATGTTTTACCCACTCTTAAAGACCTCATATAGATCCATCTATCTACTACAATTATTAGGTAATTGTGTGATAAAATATGTGGCATTAGAATTAAAAATAATTATGAAGTGAGATATCCTACCCCAATATACTATCTTATCACACCCTAATCGACTTTGGATCTATCATAAGGCCAACTATAGAGTTTGAGATTCAAATAGAATAGGGTATGTGCCAAAAATACCATTTTATTTTAGTTTTATCTAAATTTTAATATTTTATTTTTATTTTATTATGATATGTATTTTAACTCTTTTGAAAAAAAATAATTTTACTCCTCTATCTGGATTTGAAAAACCCAAACATGGATGTTAAATATAACTATCACGAGAGAGCTTATACCTAATTTATAGAGAGGAGAAATTAAATTTCATGGTGCCTACAAGACTCTTACACTTTCCTTATGTGAAAGGGTGAAATATATAAACTGACCTAAGTATGCCTCAAGTGAAAGGAAAAGGGGAAAACATGAGATCATAAAATATACATCCACGTGAAAAGGGTAATACAATGATGAATTGGTTGAGAGGTTACCACAAGAAGGGATAAATTTTCTTAAAAATTTAGTAGGCTAAGATATGGATAGGGTATAACACAATCACTAATAGGATAAGCTAACCCAAAAAGGGGGAAATTAAAATGTCACTAAAGAATCACAAGGAGACTAAGGAAAACTAAAAAGTGGTCATGATGTGATAGAAAAAAACCTAAAGGTGATGCATAATATCCATAAGGAAATAAAGATAGACTATAAATTAGTTTTATATGACAAAAAAATACTTGAAGGTGATACTTAAGGTCCACAAAGGAAATAAAGGATAACTCTAAAGTGATTATAAATGATACAAATAAAACATACATGTTGAAAAGTAAAGAGCTGAAATGTAAGAGATCACGATATGAGTAAGATATGTACAAGAATCATAACCTTATGTTAAAAAGAATAATATTAAATTCATTCATGTGAAAAAATGAAGTAAATGATATGGAATAATTATCTACCCACAAATTTTGTGAAATATATAAACATAAATAATCAATAAAATTTGTAAAAATCCTATTACGTATGTTATTTATCTATAATAATTATCTCTTCTACTACTTCTAAGATTCATGCTAGGACTACTTAGGATATGAGATCTAAGGAAAAATTAGGCATGTTGGAATGAAGAGGTTGTAAGGATTCCCAGTGATATTTCCATGGAAAACATGTTCTGTTATATAAAATATGGCTCTAGTCATAGGGAAGGTTATTCTAACAACCCAGATGGACTGTGTGAGCATTGTTGGGAACCTAGAGGTGTGGCCTTAAAAATTATTTTAAATGATGTGAGATAGATTTACATCAATATATGTCATGTGTATAATAATTATTCCAATAAAATATACCTTTCTATGTTTATGTATGTAATCATGTGTGATATTTGATGGTAGAATGTTTTGTGGACTCGTAAGCCTAGCATCTTTGAGATGAAGTGCGTCAAGATAGTGTTGAATAGCTTGATAGGTAGTCAAATAATGCATACTAGTCTCATTGAAGCAATAAGTGGGCATAGGATTATTAAATTAAATTGGTTGATTATCCATGGTGGGAGCTATGCCTTGCGACTTACACTCTTCTAAAATTATATGACAAGATTTACACATTTTTTTTGAATGACTAGATACCTTGTGAAACTCACAATATGCTTCTTCCTCTTACATGGGTGGGTGTGGTACTATGTTTGACCTATCCATGGAATCATAGTGGGGTCTATATAGTACTTTTACAAAACATTCATCGCTATTGGATAATAGAGTGGCTAACTCAAGAACTTGATTTTATTTTAGATATCTCTTTTATACTCTAAAATATTGTTGTGAGTGATAGTATATAATGTGAAATGAATAAAATAGATTTTATGTTTATTTGGGAGAAATCCTTAGTTTGGGTCATATAAGTTTCGATAGCATCTTATAGGAAGTGAACTAAAAGGATCATAAAATATAGCAAATTGGCAGGGTCCAATCATGGATCCATCCTTCAACATGCTCTAAAAAGGCTCAAAAGTAACAATATTTGTATATGAAGTAGAAGCTAAAATGAATCCATCTCATACATATGTAAATCAACCTAAGGAAGAACAATGTTTATAAAATTATAAGGAGATTTTATCTAATGATATTAAATAAGTTGATTCTATAACATTAATATTGATTTAAAGATCATTAGAGAGAGGAATGGTACTAGATGTTTTCCACATCCTTAGCTTGGCTGAGCTAAATAAGTATGGGTCATTCAGGGTGTAACCACTATTGAAATCAGGAGTAGTAAGATTGGTGTTAAGGGATTTTACCACTATATCTATAGAGGATTAATGGGAAGTGGGAATATTATGAATGACCATATAATTAGGAATATTTTTGGCTGACTTCTTGAAAGAACAAGGTCATAAGGTGCGATTAAACTAAGCTATGATGTTAGAGGGCAGATTTAATGTTCTTTTTATACTAATCTCATTGGGTACATCATAATAAAAAATTAGGAGTCTCGTTGGGATATTTCCCACAATCTCAACATGATTACTATAACTTTTGTCTCAATTGACAAGATAATTAAAATATTAGATTTCACATAAGGGAGTTATAGGTAAGGGCTCAAGGGTTGGTATTTTAAAGACACCATGTTCATAGAATTATTCAAAAATATAAAGATTAGTATCACCTTGAATATTTTTAATATCACCCTTTTATATAATTTTTATGCATTTACATGAGAAAGAAGCCACTACCCTCATTCTATGAGTCCAAGGGTGGCCAAGAAAAAATGTTGTATGATATAGGAAAGTTTAAAATCATAACCTTAACTCTAGATATGATAAGTGATATTGTGATAGGAATCCAAATACATCCTAATGTATTAATTTTTATTTGGTTTTATCATTTTCATGTGATTTGGGTAGACTTAATATTACATTCTAAGTATCCTAAAATTTTGAAGAATTCTAAAAAGGTCACATAGGTGTTATATCTTTTACTTATGAAGGGCTTGTTTGATGTAAATGTCAGTAACTTAGATGTTACTAAAAAGGATGATCATCTACACAAATTAAAATTTAGTTAGGGATCATAGAGGTTATAAGATACTTTAATGACATTGATGCATCCATAATTTAATCATCATGGATGGACATCTCTTCACATTATTTAAAATTTTATCTTCAGACCTAAGCACTATAGATTATTTCCCCATAGGTGATGGTCGAACAATGTTCATGTCAAATAAAATTTGTTTAAAACTATTTATATGATGTCTAGTAATCCTCATGAGCTAAAGAAATGAAATTTGAGATGGAATATTATAAACTTGTTCTATGGGATATTATACATCAAAGTTGATGTGAGCTAGAAAAGACTATGAAGGTGTGCCTAAATTATGAAAGCATTTAGCTAAAGAAGAATCATATCTAGACTAAATATTAAAACACATGGTCTCAACACTACCAACATAGTTGAGGTAGGAAGAACCAATGATAATATCCCGGCCAATGCAGTTGGTTGCACATAGACACTATAAATAGATTGTATTAGTTGAGCTAATATATTAGAAATATAATTAGTTAATGAAATAGAATGTATCAGACTAGTTGATATAATTAGACTTGATATAAAAACAAAATACTATACCAAGTTGGTTGATATATTTTGAACAAAATTTGATGAAGAAATATAATAGACTAATTTGGTTGATATAGTTATGAAAGTGGGGAACTACATTGGGTTGGATGGTACATTTTTGAATGAATAAAGATGTATCAAGCTAGATGATTTATTTGGGTTATCTATGTACACATCACAATTCCACCACCTTGGTGTTGTTATCTAATCCACTAATTTGTGAACTAATATCACTAAACCCTTATTCTATATTGTTATACACCAACAAACCCTAATTCCATTATGAAACTTAATTCACTCATTATTACATCATAAATATTATCATTTATTATAAACACTAATTATCCCATAATCCTTACACCCTATCCCAATATGAATGCATCCCTGTCCAATCTTACCTAACACCTTGACTACCCCAATCAATTAATCACTTTATCATAATCCTATAATAACCTTACTCAATCCCATCAAAATCTAATTAATATGTCATGACCCTAATTGACTTGCATTTTAATTTAGTTGTGTTGTTATAGACTAGTTGTGAACTATTTGAGACATATTTTATTACTTTATTGTGGTATTACAGTTCTATGATCTATATTGATACATTTTTATTATAATTTTTGAGACTATTAAGTATTACATTTTCATTAAAACATTTGATATTATTGCTTAATGTGTATTGATTCGTTATTAAGATTGATCTATTAGTTAAATATTTTTATTGCATTTATTATACTTAAATGTCCATATGTTGTTAATAGTATTTTTTTTACTATAGGTATATGTACTTGATCTAAGTTATGTTTGGATCTGAGCATTGGAGAAATATAGAGAGATAATATAGATTAAAAAAATAGTGAGTTCTAATGTAAATTTTGAAATTGTCGGTATTGATGATCTGGTCATTATGTTTTTATAATTTAACTATTGTGTGTTATCATTTTATGATCGATTTCATTATAGTTAATCTAAGTTTTTACATTTGTGCAAACATCATTTTATTCAATGTTACCAATTTTGAGATTGTCATTAATTAAGTCATAATTACTTGGCAACTATTGTCTTCTTATTGAAATTATCATTTTTCATTATTATGGATCCTTATCTTTTCATTGACTTTATGCATTTTGGCTTTGACATTATATTTCAGTCACGTAATTGATCATGTGTTTTATAAGTTGTTTTGTTTTTGAAAGTCTTATTTCATATCTCATTTATATTTGACTTAATGTTTCAAAACAATGATATTCATTTGTAGACTAGTAAATATACATCTTAACTATTATTTATTATGGACATACCCTATTTTATTTATGTTTGTGGCTTGATAACTAAGGTTTAGGCATTATTTTTTGGAACTTGTTTAGTTTGTTTCATTGGCATGGTGTTAAGATAAGGTTAGGCATGGGGACATTGTTAATTAGTTGGCTTGTGTTTGTTTAGCCAAACAACTTAGGGGTTATGGCATTGGATGGATTTACCATGCATGAGGGGTTAAGATGCTTCTGTGAGTTTTTAGGTTTTATTGCATTTCATTTAGATAGTCTTAGAGAGCATGAAGCGTTGGGAAGCTCTGCCAAATGTTTTGGCATGGCATCCAAGGAGAATGTTACAAAGTTTAGGATGAGTTTTATTGGGAGATAGAACTATATTTCAATGCATTTATCTTGATGGCTTCACAGGAGTTATGGAGAGTTATCTAGGGTTTGTTCTTGTATGTATTACTTGAATGGTTTGTTTGAATACATATAGGGATTTTGAGTTCTAGTTTTGACGTGGAACTTGGAAGCTATAAGAGAAGATAAAATCTTTTGTGGTTGACTTCCATCAACCAAGTAAGTGATGTTTTAAATATTATATGTTGATTTTTAAAATTTATTTATGAATGGAAAAATGAGTTATGGATTTAGCCTAAATGCTAGTATTGTTTTGATAAATTATATGTTTATCGATAAAACCCTAACTAGAGCCATATCTTTGGTTTTTTTTGTTGTGTTTTTTTAACATGGCAGTCATGGATGGCTCGTCCATGGATTTGTTAAATGTATATAGTGACTTTTTTGGGTGTTTCATTTATTTTATTTAGGTGACTATGTATAATCACTATATTTATGTTTTTGGTTTGAAAACCATCGTGAAGTCATTTTAGGTTGCATGTTGTTTAAAGTATTTTGTGTTGTTAATTTTTGTTTTATTATTTAAACCTTTAATTGGGTTATTTTTTACTATGTTGGTTATTTCATTGAAGCCATTAGCTTAATGTCCTGACTATGTTATGTTTGTTTGAGTTGTTATTTCAAATCCATTACAGTTATGGCTAGTTTATAAGTGCATGTGGGTTTTTTATTTGGTTTATTATTTTAGAAACTCAAACCTAGGTATAATTAGGTTTTTAAAATAATGTTTATAAAAAACTTGGTAGTTATTTTGAACCATAGCCAAAAATAAGGGAAAGGACATATGGATTCCCCATAGGATTCAAAATGATTGCATGGATTTGAAAAAATAAATTTTATTATTATTATTATTATTATTATTATTATTATTATTATTATTATTATTATTATTATTATTATTATAATATTATGTTTGCATGTTTGTTTGAATTTTGTTGAATTATTTAGTCATTATTGATTTGAATCAGATTTATGGAATCATTTTGAATTAGTGGATTAATTCTAGAAATGATAATGTAAATTATTATAAGTTCATGATTACAATGACTTATATTTGATATAATTGATCTATTGATTACTTTATTTATTATGATTTTTTAAATAATTACAATTGACATTTAAGCTTTTACTATTTTTAGGTAAAGTCCATTTCAATCAATAATGTGACCTGTAACTTTACATACATTTTAATTTATTAATTCTTAATTGGCTTAGATTTTTGTCTTCTTTTTATGAGTTTAATTTTTAACTCATAAGTGTCTATTAAGTTAGTACATGAAGACAACTACCACGTAGGTTATGGAATATAGATTTATGGGCCATATTATAATCTGGAATAAAATATGGCCCATAAATTGAGAAGCTCAAAAAGAGAGATGCAATCATAATCAGGTACCAAGTTAATGGATCTTGGTGGGTTGGTTTATGTGTTTTCATTTCTTTTTATTGGTAATTTGTTTGAATGTTTTCAATCTCAATTTTTTTCTCAATTCTATCTCTACCATTTATCTATTGACCTAATCCGTATCTAACTAATGCCTAGGGTTATCCAAGGCCACTTATGGTTAGGCTTATTGGGATTGGTGAGAAAAGTTTAAATTCATTAGATTATATGAAGTGATTGGTTTCATTTATTCTTACTTTGAGTTATGATAGTTAGATGAAAATGAATTATAATTGTTTATATGTATCCATGTTATTCATCATAGTTGTATTTAATACAAAGTGATGTAATATTATTGTGTATGTTTAATTCATGATATAATCATAGTTGATTATTTGAGTAATCTAGTATTATTATTTTAATATGAATTTGCACTTGTTCATAAATACTTTGATACAATAATATAGATATGAGTTATTTATCCTATGTTGGTAATTAAACAATTAATTAGATTAAACAAATTGATAATTTTGATAAAAATGTTGTGTTAGAGGTATCATCAATGGGGGATGAATCACCAAGCCTAGATATTTCAATTATAATTACAACCCTTTCAAACTATTAAACTATCAGCATATATCAACTTGATCAAGCAATATTAACAAGAGATCTCATTAATTTAATGCATACACAAGATCAAACACATAACACATAGTTCCTATGGGAAACCCTCATTAGAATAAAACCCAATCTCAAGTTTACAACAAAAATTGGCTATTGTCCTATAATAAATTACAAACAAGAAACTAGTCAATTCCTTTAGACCAAAAAACCTTGATCATGTCCTCCTGACCAAAGGGTGAAACACCTGTTTCACAAGGAGTAACTACCCCTAAGGAATACCAAGTCCTTTAGATCATCTTTTGAATGATTTCACCTTATAAATTATTTCTTCAACACCTAATGATTAATCTCTATTTATCCAACCCCTGCAAGAACTCTCTCTATATATATCTCAAACTAGCCTCTCATATAGGCATGCCATAATCTCTCTCCTTCTTCACTCAAACTATCCTCATATGCAGACTCAAACCTCTTTGCATATATTTAAATTTAAATAATGATATTCATAAATTATAAATATTACCTATAATTCATACATACAGTCCTCACTCTTCTCTTATTATCAACTCATCCAACTAGGTACTCTACCTCTCCTTCACTCCACAATTCTCACATCCACCTTGCATAATTCTTCCACAGTAAAAGTCTATAAATCATCATATTTTATTTCAATATATATAGATATATCATGATTTATTAAAAAAAATAGGCCAAAAAAACATGCCTTCACCCTTAAGGCATCTTACATAGGTCATACTTAAGCACAAACCACTTTCAAATAGGCATAAGTCACTTTTAGGTCCTATAGAGACCCATTTAACTCTTTGACACTTTTTTGAGAAAACTAAGAACATAGGAACACTTTAAAAAATCATAGACCCATTTGAAATCATCTATAGGTCCTCCTTAAGTTCCAAAAACCATCACATTACCCTCTTGCTTAAGCATAATTTGCTCAAACAACTCTTTGTACACATAGTCATTATGAGCATACACACAGTCAAATTATAAGCCTTTGTTCATTTTTAATATGATATTTTAAAACTTTATAATTAACATATATCATACTCATGGATTATAAAACACTCCCTAATAATCAATTCATCAAGATATATCAAAACAAGCTTGAACAGTCTTATTGGGTCACTTACAATCCATGCATATACACACAGTCAACTTTTAACCTTCATAACTATGCCTATAAACACTTTCATATATTAAAATATAAATTTACACATTCACCTTGGATTCCTCTATAATTTCACTATCTACACTATGAGTAAATTCTACATAGATCGAAAGATATAGCCAAAATACAGAGTACAGGTTTTTTCCTTTATTAAATTCAAATATTTGAATTCAAATGGTCACAATTAAACTTCAGACACTATCATGCACCACCAATATTGTTAGATATTTAACATGTATGTTCCAATGTTCAAATTTTAAACCTTAGTCACTTTGACCTCATCTTGTGCACCCTTGCAATGTTGACTCAATACGCACTATCAATCTCTGTAGATCAACTAAGTCTTTAATATGTAGCACGCACCGTTTGATCAACCTGTATGAACACCCTTTCACCATTTATATTATAAATAATATATATATTTAACTCTACTCATCATCAAACTTTTTAAACTTGTCCTCATCTCAATGCTTCTTGACATCTTGGAGAAAATGCACTCTATCGATCTTTTGTAAGTTGCTCGATCTTTACCTTTGTTAAACAGTTGTTACATTGACCCATTTGACTCAACATTCATCATTATATCTGAATGTATGAGCTATTACAAGCCATTTTATCTCCACTAGGTCCATATCTTTAGCACCATGTAAATTTACTAAGTATGGGGACCAACTATAATATGCCTGGAAAGACAATTTTGAATAGATATATCTTTTGCCTTAATAAATCTCATGACCTTGCATTTACACCATATGAAAAAATTTAATAGGGTAATCTAACAATGTAACAAAATAATCCTAAAACCTTCACATGTATGAGATATAATTCCATTAAATTATCACTCAAATTTTTCTTCCACAGAGCCAACTATGTCAAAAACTTATTTGGAATACCAATTTTTGAGCATGTATATCTTTTGCCGCACTTCAATGGTTGATCTAAAAACTAAATCAAATTAACTAGGCATAAAAATTAACAAACACATATTATTAGCTTCTCCTAAAACTTCCACATGTATGAAATATAACTACATCAAAATGCATACCCAAATTTTCTTGCCATATGAAAATTTGGCTAAGCATGGGAAAACACAATCAAACTCCCTAGGAACCCAACTTTGCACATGCATATATTTTGACGTGATTTATCACATGATCTAAAATTTAGCACGTATAAACTAGGAACTAAAATGAACAAATCCATATGATCATATTTTCCAATCACCTCCATGCATGTGAATGCTGACATCATCAACATGCTTAGTTGGCTCTGCTTGAATCGTTTACAAATTTGGCTAAGTATGGAAACTTAGTGAATTGTGTTTGAGAATCCAACTTCACATCCTCATATCTTTGATCACACCTTGAGGCATGACCTAAATTATATCACATAATAACTAAGAAATAATATGATCATAACCATGTGACCAACTCCCCTGAATCATCCACACATGGCAATTATGACATCATCAAATTACCTACTCAATTTTTTTGCCACTAAACCCATATGCCAAGATGAGCATAATGTAAAATCATATGAATACCACTCATGCACACAAGCACTCTAACCAAAATGGACCTCTAATATTACCTCTATCAAATGATCAATACTTTAGACTCATCCAAGAACATCTCTAAATAGTCAAATTTTGAAGATCAACCAAGCCAACTTCAAACACACTAGGATAAGCATATTGCACACTTTGTGCACACTTTTTCATTTTTACTTAGGCTATCAAGGAACTTCATCCACTCATCAAGACACCTCCATGACATCACCATGAAATCACTAAAAACTCTCCAATAATCTCCCCCTTTGTCATTGATGTCAACAAACATCATTCAACTCACCTTCTTTCTCTTCAATCACTCTCATAGTAGGAATTTCTCCCCCTTTGACACAATTACAAAGTGGGCACCAACTAATTTTTAGGATATAAAAATACCATAGAAATAGGAAAGGACCATGTTATAAAGATTATACAAACTCCCCCTTACCTTGAGCCAACCTCTTCTTGCCTTGAAACTTCATCTTGTTCCATGCCAACACTCTCTTCAATAAAGCACTGCAATTAATGAATTAAAAACACACAAAATAACTAAAATCTGATGGAACTCACCAAGAATCATCTAAGAGGGAATCCCCCTAACATTTTTTGATCTATTTCACCTCTTGATCATCTTCAAATCTCCACACACTATTAGGTACCACCATATAGGCTTACTAGCATTCTTTCTCAAACCACCTCAAGGACCACCAATATAATGTCATGCCACACACCAAATAGGAAACATGATTTAAAATAACCTTGATAACATACCTTAAAATACGCATGCCTTGATCTTTTAGAGAAACTAAACAAAAAGCACATCTTCAAGACTAGGCCTATTTAGACTCCTTGTAGCCCTACCTGGAACTTATAGATCTAAAAAATGTTTGTAGACACAACTTCAATAACTAAAACTTCATATATGGATCACTCTCATATTCCCCCTTAAGTACACCAATTTTCAACACCTAGATTGTACTCTGCAACATATTTCCTTCACAAACCAACTATCCAATTAAGCCTCTGAATTGACAAAAACTTGTATAAATTGAGAACCATAAACCTTTAAATCTCTGTGAAGCTTGATTTGAAAACCAATTTATCCCATTCAACATATTAAGAAGCCTTAGACTTGAACCCATAAGGCATACCAATTTTTTAGCAAAGCCCAAAACCCTATAATCTTAAAATAAATAGAGTCAACAAACCTCCTTTTATTCAATTCCCACCTTTGAAACTTCTTATTCCCCTAGAGAAAACCATCACACACTTCTAGACCAAGATTTGAGCTTCCACACCATTGGGAACCTTGACTTCCTATAACCCATTTTAGGACTTGAGAAACTTGAGAGCTAACAAAAATCTTCAAATTGACTTCAACATACCTTCAAATCACAAAACCACCTAAATCATGTTATAATAAGGTCAATAGAACTTTCTATGCAAAAATATCGTCTTGAAAAATCACAAATCTCATTATACCACCTAAAAACACCCATTCTAACCCTATAGACTGACCATATATAGCTATCAACATCATGACATTATCATAGCATATCTTCCACCTGGACATACCTGCTCTAACTAAAAAACACTCATCTCTAGCCTTCTAAGACCTTTTGAAGATCACCACAAAAACACTTGCTTCTCTATTGAAAGGAGTCTCTTAAGAAGCATAGACAAAGGCATCATTTGCACCATAATGATCTAAAATAAAGTGAAGATAGGAGTGGCCCACATCTCCTCAGTAACCATTGGAACCCTCTTGTAGCTATAATATTTCTTGCTTTTGTTCTTCTTCTCTTTATTCTAAACTATGACAACTAGTTCCTTTTCTATATCACTCTCCTTTTCTTCTAAGGTAGAATTGACAACATATGGAGAAACTATGGAATATTGACATACCTTTTCATTTGAAGCATCAACCTTGTAACTTGGAAATATGTCACTAGGTATAAATAATTGATGTTCTTTTCATGAATGTTGCTCAACAATAGTAGGATTTTCACTTCGATCCATACACATCTTGGGACTAGCCTCAACCAGTACCTTGGTCTCCTCTTTGAGCTTAGTCTCTTCATTCACAATTTGAGTAGTCAATGAGAGATCTTGGCACTCTTCAACATCTATAGCATTCTCCACCATATTAAATAGATTACTTGGGCCTATATACTCATAGTAATTCTTACTTACCACCTTTGGTCTCCATGAGTTCACTTTCCTTCTATCTTGGACTATAAGGTCCTAATAAAAACTATTTTGTCTTGTAGGCCTTTGCTTGTAGAATCTAACAATGTGACCTCTTTTTTCATAGTTGTAGCAAGCAATACTTCTTGATGTAAACTCATCGTGTCTTACCTTGTTCAGATAAAAACTATCAATGTGTCTAATGTCATGATAACTAAAACAAACTACTCTTTTTGAAGAAGACTTACCTTATCTTTCCTTATTTGGACAATGTTAAGAAAAACATCCTTTATTAAGATAATTGAAGCACTTAACTTTTCTCACTCTTTTTGACTAATGAACCCCATCATAGTCCCATGAAAAATCATTTTTAATAGGTATTCTACATTCACTAGATATATGCCTAAATTGATTACAAGTATAGCAGTAACCATTAAAATTTGCATATCTCATGGCATTTAGTTATCTAATCTAATTTGTCTTTATTTTTATAGCACCTTTATTCTTTATCTAATGATTTTTCTTCAAAGGTTGATCTACGTTGTTCTTATTAACATTCATGTCATCTTGAGAATTAACTTTGGACTCTTAATTAAAACCCAATCTAGATCTATCACTAGCTGACTTTTGACTCTTTAGGAGATCATCAAGATCATTAGAAATTTTATCAAACTTCAAAAATGATTTCACCTTGCTTGCAGACTTATATAACTCATCTTTCAAATACATAATCTCATAAGCATACCTTAAACATTCATCTTATTTATCTTTCAATCTTGTAGATAGGTTTTTCAATTGACAACTGACATGCTTGAACATATCTTCATTCTCTTTGGCATCTTCATTCATTTTTACCTCAAAAATATTGAATTATTCCTCATAGTCTTTGAGTTTAGACTTCATATTCTTTCTAATATTCTTTTAAATCTTTATTTCTTCAAGAGCATTTATTAAATCAATCTCATAGTCTATTTCATTTTCATCATCATCTAAATTATTACAAGTAGAATCATTTTGATGTGAGAAACTCCCTTCCTTAGACATTAATAGGGCTTCATCTTCAGCAAGACCATCATCTTCATGATCATACTCTGAGTCACTAACTTCACTCCCATATGATGAGCTGCCATCTTCTTCAATGTAGAGACTCTTCTTATCCTTAAAGTACTTTTTGTTGTCAAACCTCTTGAATTCCTTTTTTCTTTTATCATACTTGAATGATCTCTTTCCATCATCATGACCTTGGTCATACTCTTCATCATCATTCTTATTATACTTATGAGGGAACTTATTAGAAAAAATTTCTATCTCACCACAATTAAAGCATTTGAGTGGTAGTTTACCTTTATACATGTCTAAACATGTTCTCAATTTTATTGAAATCAAAACAATTAGTCCATCCTCATTTATATTAGAAATGTCATCCTCCTTGGGTTTCTTACCTTGGAACTTCTTCTTTGGCTTCATCTCTATCTTGAATGTTTCTTCCTTCTTTGTTGGTATATCACCATTCTTCCTTGTCTCATAAGAATTAAGGGTGGCATACAATTGATCCATCTTCAACTGAGTAAGGTCATGATTTTATTCTATAGTAAATACTGTTGGATCAAACTTAGGGGATAGATATCTTAGAACCTTTTAAACAATAGTAGCCTCTTAAAGGTTATCTCCAAATCCCTACAAAAAATATGCCATAGAATCTTCTTCCTTCATTTTGAGACCTTCAAATTTCCTTATGTGAGTCTACAACTTATCAAGCTTGACATTTGAATCTCCTTCATAAATTATCTAAATTTTGTCTCATATCTATTTAGTAGATTTTCAATGGATTATCTTAGTGAACTCAATCTCTATAAGACCATAAGTGATGGCATTCATTTCCTTAGATTTGTTCTCAAATAACTTCTTGTCTACAACACTAGATGGAGGAGTAGTAAGAACAACATAACCATCCACAATATATTTCCATAAATAAAACCCTAGGGACATAATGTATGTCCTCATCCTTACACACCAAAAAGCATAATTGGATCCATTGAACATCAGTGCTTGCTTAGTAGAGAAACCTTCTTGATGAGTACCCATATTGTACCTTAAATCACCTTCAAGTTTTCAAGCCTTTACCAAAGGACCCACTATGATACCAATTGTTAGAGGTACAATCACTGAGAGGGGGGTCAATCAGTGAGCCTATATATTTCAATTATAATTGTATCCCTTTCAAACTATCAAATAATTAGTATATATCAACTTGATCAAGAAATATTAATAAGAGATCTCATTCATTCAAAGAATACACAAGATCAAACACATAATACATAGTTCTTATGGGAAACCCTCATTGGGATAAAACCCACTCTCAAGTATATAACATAAATGGACTATTGTCTTATAACAAATTACAAACAAGAGACTGATCAACTCCTTTAGAACAAAAAACCTTGATCATATCCTCCTAACCAAAGGTATTTAGTGAAACACCTGTTTCACAAGGAGAAACTACCCCTACGGAAGACCAAGTCCTTTAGACCCTCATTAGAACACTTCCACCTTATAAATTATTTCTCAAACACCTGATGATGGATCTCTATTTATCAGATCCCTGCACAAACTCTCTCTCTATCTCAAACAAGCCTCTCACATAGGTATGTCATAATCTCTCTCCTTCACTCAAACTATCCCCATATATAGACTCAGACCTCTTCACATATCTTAAAATTGTAATAACACTATTTTAACATCAAAAATATGACCTATAGGTCATAAACATAGTCCTCATGCTTATCAACTCATCCAACTAGGCACTCTACCTCTCCTTTGCTCCACAATTCTCACATCCACCTTGCACAATTCTTCCACACTAAAAGTATAAAAATAATCATCTTTGATTTAACTATATATAAATATATCATGATTTATCAACAACATGGTCAGCCACAAAAATATGCCTTCACCCTAAAGTCATCTTATGTAGGTCACACTTAAGCACAAACCACTTTCAAATAGGCTTAAGTCACTTTTAGGTCCTACGTAGAGCCATTCATCTCTTTGACACTTCTCTGAGAAAACTAAGAAAATACGACCACTTTTAAAAAAGAATTTACCCATTAAAAATGATTTATAGGTCCTCCTTAAGTTCCAATAACCATCACAGTACCCACTTGCTTAAGCACAATTTGCTCAAACAACTCTCTGTACACACAGTCATTATGAGTGAACACACAGTCACCTTCTAAGCCTTTATTCATACTACATAGGATTTTTAAAACCTTTTTAATTCACATATAGAATCCTCATGGAATCTAAAAAACTCCCTATCACCAATTCATCAAGATTTATTGAAACAATATCAAAAAAGCTTGAACAGTCTTCTTAGGTCACTTACAGTTCATGTACGAACACATAGTCAACTTTGAACCTTCATAACTATGTTTGTACACACTTTAAAATATTGAAATATATATTTATAGATGAATCGTAGATTCTTATATAAGTTATATTTTTATATCATGAGAAAATTCTACATATATTATAATATATAGCCAAAATACAGAACATAGGTTTTTTCCTTTGTTAAATTCAAATATTTGAATTCAAATGATCACAGTTAAACCTCAGACACTATGATCTCATCTTGTGTCCTCAAATATTAAAATTTATCACACATCATTGATAAATTTTGATCTTTAACATATAGGAACCAATTTTCAAATGTTAAACTTTGATCACTTTGACCTCATCTTGTGCACCCTTGTAATGTTGACTCAATACACACCATCAATCTTTGTGGATCAACCAGGTCTTTAATATGCAATTTTCACCATTAGATCAACCTATATGAAAATCCACTCACCATTTATATTCTAAAAAATCTCTATCTTTAACTCTACTCATCATTAAACTTTGGAAACTTATCCTCATCTCGTTGCTTCCTGACATCTTGGATCAAATGCACTCTGTCGATCTTTTGTAAGTTGCTCGATCTTTACCTTTGTTAAATTACTATCATACTAACCCATTTGAATTGAAATGCATCATTATATCTAAATTTATGATCTATGATGAGCCATTGGATCTCCACTAAGTCTAGATATTTAACATCATGCAAATTGACTAAGTATGGGGATCAATTGTAATATGCTTGGAAAACTAATTTTATACAGATATATCTTTTTCCTCGATCAATATCATGACCTCGCATTTGCACCATATGAACAACTTTCATATGGGAATCCAACCATGTAAAAAACTACTCCTAGAACCTTTGTGTGTGTAAGATATAATTCCATTAAACTTATCACTCATATTTTTATACCATAGAGCCAACTATGTCAAAAACATATCTAGAAGACCAATTTTGAGCATGCATATCTTTTGTCACACTACAGTTCTTGATCTAAAAATTATTGAAAATAACCTAGGCACAAAAATAAATAAACCCATATGATCAACTTCTCCTTAAATTCCACATGTGCAAAATATAACTACATCAAAACTCCTACTCGACTTTTCTGGCCATATGCAAATTTGGCTAAGTATGGGAAAACACAGTCAAACTACTTGGGATCCCAAATTTGTACATGTATGTCTTTTGGCACACTTTATTGCATAATTTGAAATTTAGTGCATAGAAATTAGTCACAAAAATGAACAAACCCATATGATCATTTTATCCATACACCTCCATGTGTATGAATGTTGACATCATCAACATGCTTACTTAGCTCTACTTGAATCCTTTCTAAATTTAGCTAAGTATGAGAACTTAGTGAATTATATTTGAGAAGACAATTTTTCACCCTCATATATTTTACCATGCTTCGATGCATGACCTAAATTCTAATGCATAACAACTAAGGGTTAATGTGATCACAACCATATGACCAATTCTCCCTAACTCATCCATAGGTGGTAATTATGACAACATCAAACTACCTAATCAAATTTTATGCCATTAGACCCATCTACCAAGATGACCATAATGAAAAATTAGATGAGTACCACTCATGTACATAAGCACTCTAACCAATATATACCTCTGATAGGACCCCTTGCACATTCTCAATACTTCATGCTCATCCCTAAACATCTCTAAATAGTCAAATGCTGAAGATCAACCAAGCCAACTTCAAGCACACTATGATAAGCACATTTCACACTTAGTCATTATTACTCAGGCTATTAAGGCTCTTCATCCACTCACCAAGACACCTTCATGAAATCACCATGACATCACTAACAACTCTTCAACATGTTTTAGCACATTGATTTATTATATAACATCAATTTTATGTTGACTCATGATTAGTAGTTATATTCATATGTTTTGATGTACTTGTAAATCATTGGTATTGTGATTTGATAAATTACTTGGTTATCTGAATATGAGAATAACCATATTTGAGCATAGCTATAAAAGATAGATTTAGTATGACATGATTATTTTATTACATAAAGTATATGGAAGTGAAATATAATGTTAGTATGTTAAATTTATGTTTTATGATTTCTTTATAATCATAAATTGAAAAAGGTAAGTGACATTATTATTTAAATATGATTACTTGTAATAAGCATTATAATGAGGTAAGTTTGGGTGAAGTTTAAAGTTATATTTAAATGAACTTTTCAAATCCCTTTATATTATGAAACCTATGTGTGACATGGATTAACTAATGAAAGTGTTGTGACTTCATTAAAGACTTGGACCATAACTATATGATTTAGTTAAATTAAATCCTTATAATTTAATTGGTAAATTTAATGAATTGTATTTAGCTTAATATTTATGTGAAGAGTTTCAATAACTCAATGGAATGTGTGATAATGACAAAGATAGGATAGTTACTTAAGTAATTAATATGTACATATCTTATAAATAAAGGTCTCCTAGAATATAATATTTTCACTTATAAATTACTAAGCACTATTATGTGCCATGGACTATATGGGAAACTCCTAAATTAATATATTATAATTAATCATCATTAAGATCAAGTTAATCTTATGTATATACTGAAGGTAGATTAATAGTAATATACTTCATTGAAATTTGTAAAAATAAATATGGGTATTTCTACCTAAAGCATCTTGTCAATGAGAAACAAATTCTCCATGTATGGGATAGAGAAATGAATATTTAATAATTGGTTCTTATCCTTAAATAGTAAAATAAGTTATGAAATTATATAGTTAATATTGACCATTTTTTACAACAACTCAAAATAGGTCAATACCCCTATAGTCAAAACTTATATAGTGGCCTAATGTGATGTTATAGGGTGTATTTAATGTTATATCTTATGTTTTTAACCTTGGTAATGGTTTAATTAAGTCTTATGTCAACTTGAATCACTTAGGGGTCATTTTTGAGTCATATATGGAAGTGGCTAGTCTTTATAGTGTTCATTTTAGTCAAATCATGGAACAAGTTTGCTTATGCCTCAGAGAATCATTTGAGCTTCAAATATCAAATGGTATTTGTTAGAACAAGTCCATAAGAACCTGTGGGCTTAAATGCTTGTTTGGTACTTGGGGAATTTTCCAATCGACTAAGTACATAATTATTTTAGGGCAACTATTTCAAGTTTTTGGGCTAAGTGTTGTGACTTGTCAGGGAAATTGTTTGATAAAAATCTTGAAGTTTTGTTTCTTTCAGACATTTTATCTACAGAGAAAAAGCTAAGTGAAAATTTTTTTGGACATTTTTTCCGAAACAAAAAAGCCCAAAGACTCAATTCTCTAAGACATTTTATCTGCAACATAAAGCTCAATGAGCCATCATTCTCTCAGAAAAATGTTTGAAGCATAAGTATTTCTTTCAAGGAAATTATTCCACAATAATTTTCCTGAATAAAAAATTCTTTCGAACAAAGTGTCTGATAAAAATAGTCTAAAACACATGCCCACTACAAAGTTCCCAAAGACAAAATTCTTTTGGACATTTCATCTATAGAAAAAGATCTAAATTTGATTTCTTTCTGACAAATTATCTGATCAAAAAGCTAAGGACATAGTCTTTCAGACAAAATGTCTGAAACATAAATCCTGATGACCCACACTATTCAAAAAAATTGGCCAATGGAAAAATATTCAAAGCCATCATTCTTATAAGGAAATTGCCCCAAAGACAAAGAGCTCAAGGAAATTACTCGTAACAAAAGCTCTAATGGAATTGAACTGTTTTGAGAAAGTTGATCTAGTAGAGTATGACATTCACATAAATGTCAAAAATGAGCCTAAGCAAAAAATCATTGGCATTCAAAAAGTGACGGTCGCATAGACATCATTGATGGTCTCTCAAACGTCACTAATGGTCATGTAGACATCAAATTTAAGTCATGGTATATAACTATTTGGATTCAAATATCTTGGAGATGATCATACAGATGTCAAATACATTTGCACAAGTGTCAAATATAGGCACATGAACATCAAATTTTGGGCTCTATAAAATAGTCATTTGAGTTCAAACAGTGGGTCCTAGCAGATCAACAATCTGCATTCCATCATACATCTAGATTCAACAGTGAAATCAAAAGTCAATATGTTAAAGAATATTTGTGGTAATAAATCAAAGGCCAACATTACTTCATACATATTGATCTTACAGTGTGTATGAGTTCAAAAAGTTAAGATCTGATAGTGATAATTTGTGTGATTAACAAGAATAAGGATAGGTTGAAGCAATGTGATTAGTTTGAGTCAATTTTTAGTGGATAAATTTTGAACCAAAGAACCATTTTTGACAAAAATAAGAAAATATTATAGACATGGTTTAGAATAGAATAATCAAAATGGTAAGATAATTCCACATGGGCAACTATGTAGGATCAAGGATCCTATAGTAAGGCAAGCTCTTCAGGCTCATATACCACCATAAAAACACAATCAAGGTCCAAGATAAATAGTGACTGCCAAATGTAAAGAATCAAGATCTAGAAGACTGATGAATGACTAAAAATTGTAAATACAAGTGTCTAGAAGATATTTATTAGATAAGAAAATGTCTATGACTATCATAGCATATGTGTTGACTCTCCTAGTTTAGTTTCAAATGCTCGAGAGATGATCCATGATGGAAATAGTTTCACGAAGGCTAACTAAAGAATATTTGTACCATTTTAGAGAATTTCTCATGATTTATATGGACATTTATATTAAGAATCATTCATGGTCTATTTCACACTCAATTTCACTTGTAACGTAGATGGTTCTCATGCCTAGACATGTGTTCCAATGACTCTTGAACTTCTTTATTTTCTCCTCTCTCTAAAGTTATATAAGTAGCTATCATTTTGGCCTTTGTAATCAAATTCCACTCCATGTATGGTGAAACCCTAATATAATGATGTCATATTTAACCTTTTAACATTAACGCAAATCTGGTTTTGAGTTCTTGAATAATTTTTTAAGTGTGCAAGTGGCGTATGGTGATGCAAAGTGATAATTTTTTATCCTTTATCCTTTCATGTTTGTGTAAGAGTTACTATTCTAATAGGTCATATCAATTGTTTTCAAGTGTATGAGCCTATATTTTAATTTTATAATGAGTCTTAATTTCTAAACTATCCTATGGTTCACTTACCTTGGATAGATCTCATGCATCTCACCTCCATATTGAAATACTCATGTTAGAATCCATAGGACTTGGAAGTTAGTTTGTGTGCCTTATTTATTAGTGAAAGAAATTATGATGGTCATATAGAAGACATATTGGTGTATCACCCCCTTAGATTAGGTTCATTTCATGCAAATTCTAACTCTTTTCCCCATAGGCAACTAAATAAGTAGGTGTGAGTATTTCAAGATACATTCAGGGAGGTAGCCCTTAAATATAGATGCTCACTTCCACTATAGGTACACTTACATACCTGGAAGTGTTCCCTTGTTGCCTAGATTTGGAAGAAGCTTGAACACCCTCTTTTAGGGTGCAAGATTTAGTGACAAAATTTATAGCATTCTCAATGGGACCAAGGTCTAAGAGAGTGGGAAGATTTTTGGTGTGTCTTTCCTCTGTCAGATTTTAGAAGCAAGAAATCTAGCACAATGGAAACTCTAAATGATAAATTCTAGTTGTAATCAGCCCAAGTATATCTCATTTAATATTTTGATCAGTTTTTATATCCCATATAAAATATGATGTTGATATAAACAACTTTGGTGAATATTATTATCATGAACCTCCCTATCAGCCTTATTATGAACCACATTATACTCCCCAACAATCTTATCAAAATGGTTATCAATCCTATGAGCCATGGAAGCCCTATAGTCCTCCATTTCCCTCTCCATATGGACACCATGTTCTTGGACAGCCCTATGAGGAAGGATATCAAGAAACATATCAATAAATGCCTCCCTATTAATCCTAATATGAGTCCTATCAACCATACCATGATGCCTATGAACCTCAAGAGTATTCTTATGAGTCTTGTTATGAAGAATCAAATGTTTACATGAATTGTACACAAAGATATTACAATGTAAGATGTGGACTCTTACAGACTAGAATACAACAAGTTGAAGTTGGTCTTGATCCCCATCACTACCCTCCTCCTCCATTTTTTCCATCTTATATCAAGTCCTTATTGGCATCTATACCATAGTTACTAGGTAATGAAGATGAAATGATAACATAGGATGATGAGTATGATGTGTTCCCTAATCATCTCATGGAATGGTTAAAGGGTGATACCCAAAGTTACATACAAAATTTGGAAACATTTGAAGAGCTAGAAGGAACTCAATGGGATATCAAAGAAAAAATGGACTTGGAAAAGAAGTGCCTTCAATGCTCAATAGATATGATAAGTATGTGGGAGGATAAATAGCTCAAAAAATGAACATGTTGTTGTTGAATAATTTCCAAAAATCTATTATCAAGATGAAACTCCTAATTATGTATATGTTTATCCTTCTAATCAACATAATAAGTCACTTTCCTATGAGCTTACTAGTGCTTTTCTATTTCCTAAATCCACTCATAAGCCCTCAACTACCCCACACACTCTATCTCCAACCCATCAACCTCCCACCTCACCCTTCCTTGAGGAAGAGCCCATCTCGAGAGAAGCAACTGAAGAGGAGAAAATCCAAGCCATGGCTAACCAAGAAGATGTCATGAGTGACTATGAATAAGATATCACCATAGGGACTCCCCTTGGTGAACAAAAGGGAAATCCTATTTTTTTGAATGAGGAGAAAAATATTGAAGACTCTTTTGCAACTATCCATGAGGATTGTGGCCAAGACTTGAAGAGATAGGTTTTTGAAGAAGACTCCATATCTGATAATGAAGTTATTAATGACCATATCAAGCATAAAGTGGAGTGTACTATCAAGGATGAAGGTTAAGTCACTCCTCAAGAAGTGACAATCCTAAAAGAGTCTCATGAGACCAAGGTAGAAGACATAGTTCTTAGAGATGATTCAATAGCTCTATCCAATTTTGAATCACCCTCAGATGAATAAGAGAATGAAGAATAGCATCTTGATGACCTCATACATCAAGAAGAGAAGTTTGAAGAGGTATTGGTTATAGATGATAAGGAGAGTAAGGATGAGTGGTAGTTGTAGATGAAGCTCTTTCAAGAGATTGAAGATCTTTGCCAAGTTGAGGGTCAAATACATGACAAGTTGAAGAAAGAATCTTCCATGAAAGACAATGACCAAGATTGGATAGACTATGCAGAGCTCCTTGATGAGATTAAAGAACTTATAGTTGAGAAGAACCCTAACCTCATTTAGAGCATCATGGAAAACAAGAAGGTATACATTATTGAACCACCATTAGAGGTCATAGCTGAGGAATCATATGAGAAAGTTGAGGTTGTCTGTATGTAAAAAGAGTTTATTTCTATAGATAATATGTTTGGATTTGATTGGTTCTCATTGAACACCATGCCAATAAAGTTGGAAAACACCATGAAGAAGATGGAGGCATCAATGTCAAGGATCAAAAGGTTACATTCCTCATTCATTCATCTATGTTATGAATCAAGAGAGGTTTCAAACTTCCCCTTTGATTTTTGAGGAAGTATTCATCTCAATTTAGTTAGTGTTTGAATTGGTTAGTTTGGTTTTTGTGTACGTGTGTTCCATAAGTGCTCATAAAGCACAAGTGTGTTTTGCTTAAGTTTCTTGTCTTGTGCATTGCTTCTTATTTGTCTTTCCTTATGTTTTATGTTTTTTCAAAGGAAATTATGTGTCAATCCATTGTACATGTGAATCCATAACCCAATGGATAGGATTAGGCAACTAGTCATGGCATAACAAGCATGCCACCCTTAAGAAATCACCAAGAATGTTGACCATAATTTACCACAAGTCAAAATGGGTCAACCTCCCTATAGTCAAAACTTATATATGGGTCTAACATGATGATATAAGGCATATTTAATGTTATATCTTATTTTTTTAGCCTTGGTCATTATTTAATTAAGTCCTATGTCAACTTGAGTCACTTAGGTGTCATTTTAGAGTCATATATGGAAGTGGCAGTCTTTACAGTGTTCATTTTGGTCAGAGCATGGATAGGTTTGCTTAGGCTTCAGGGAATCATTTGAGCTTCAAAGATCAAGTGGTAGTTTCTATAACAAGTCTATAAGAGCCTATAGGCTTAAAGGCTTGTTTGGTACTTGGAAAATTTTCCAATTGACTAAGTATAGAATTCTATTGGGGCAACTATTATGGGGCTTTGGGATAAGTGTTGGAGAATTATCTGGGATGTTATCTGAGAAAAAATCCTAAAGTTTAGTTTATTTTAGACATTTTATTCACAATATAAATCCTGATGAGTCATCATTCTTTCAGAAAAATGTCTGAAGTATAATTATTTATTTCAGGTAAATTATTCCACAACAATTTTCCTAAAGACAAAATTTGTCTAGACAAAGTGTTCGAAACACATGCCCACTACAAAGTTCTCGAAGACAAAATTATTTTAGACATTTTATTTACAAAAAAAGAGCTAAGTTTTATTTCTTTTAGACATATTGTTTGATACAAAAGGATAAGGACATAGTCTTTCAGACAAAATTTTTGAAACATAAATCTTGATGACCCACATTGTTTCAAAAAAATTAGCCGATGCAAAAATGTTCAAATCCATCATTATTGTGGGGAAATTATCTCAAAGACAAAGAGCATAAAGAAATTACCCACAATAATAGCTCTGATGGAATTGAATTATTTTGGGACAGTTGATCCAGCAGAGTATGATGTTCATGTAAATGTCAAAAATGAGCCCAAAAAAAATCATTGGCATTCAAAAAGTGATGATCATGTAGACATCATTCATGGTCATGTGGAAGTCAAATTTAAGTCATGATAAATAACCATTAGGATTTAAATATCTTGGAGACAGTCACGTAGATGTCAAATACATTCACATAGGTGTCAAATACAAGCACATGAACATCAAATTTTAGGCTTCATAAAATAGTCATTTGAGTTTAAATAGTGGGTCCTAATAGATCAATGGTCCATGTTCCATCGTACATCTAGATCTAACTATGCAATCAAAATTCAACATGTCAAATAATTTTCATGGTAGTAAATCGAAAGCCAGTGCTCCTTCATACATCTTGATCCTTTGGATGCAGGAGGTTAAAAATTTAGGATCTAACAATGAGAATATACAAGGCCAATAAGATTAAATATAGTTTAAATCAATGTGATTGGTCTAAGTTAGTTTTTAATGATAAATGTTAAACCAAATAACCATTTTCGATTGGAGCAAGCAAATTTTATAGACATAGTTTAGAATGGAATGATCAACATGGAAAAAGAATGACACATAGGCAACTACGTAGGAATGAGGATCATGTAGCAAGGTAACCTCTTCAGGCTCATATATCACCATGGAAACACATTTAAAGTCTAAGATAAATAGTGACTACCAAATGTAAAGATCAGGGTCCAGA
>JARHVA010000970.1:2612500-2710000 GCA_037957365.1 Torreya grandis
TAAAATTTCAAAAACCCTAGTTCTTCATTTTCATAGTGACCTTGGGGAAAATAGGTTAGTGGGCACAAAGTGTCGAGTTGACCTCAAAGACTTCTCTATCAATGAGATTTTCCTACATATAAAATACTCCTAAGATGGCCTCAAACTGATGTAGTTCTCCCCTATGTGATGGATTATGTTGAATCATGTAATATGTGCAAATCAAGTACAATAGTGACCTAGCTTGTAACTTGGCAAATATAACGTTTGGACTGCTCCTTTTTCACTTTAGACCTATGTATGTGATGCCCTTATGAATAAAATATGATAAAATAAAAAATCTTTGTTGTATCAAATGCTTTATTGAATGATTTGATAAGTTGCCTTATGTCTTTTTGAGTCTATTCTAGGTGGTGAATGAATGAGGGTTATTCTTATATTTATATAAATCCCTTTGGATAAATAACTCACATTAAATCACTTCAGATAGCCACTATGATATGTTTCATTTATAAATTATATTACTTTAGGGTATTGGACACTTGTGTCAAAGGACACTAACATCGACGCCAGTGTCTATTAGAGATGTTAGTGTCCAGGGAGCAGGAAAGTAGGTATAAAATCAAAACTTACAGGGGTGGAATATAAGAAATTTTTAAGCATTATAGGCAAGATATAAGGTCTAGGTCATCATCATAATATTTTTTGGACCAATATATAGGACAAGGGGCACAACTTAGAGTATATACGATACTTCGAAAATTAGGAAAGGTCCAGAATTGAGAGGAATAACCAAGGTCTAAATTTGCTAAGTATACAATATTGAGGTGTTATATAATCCACAAAATAGTGTCTACACATTGAAGATAAGGTTAAAATCTAATACCAACTTTGGTTAAGATATCAACACATCCTAGTAATGAAACCCTAGTTTTAAGCTTGAACCTTCTCACTAAATCTTTTACTATTAAACCTATTTAGGTCTACTACCTCCCTCCCCTTTCACTTCTAGGGATATCCTTATTTTAGGGCTATTATCAACTCCATGGGTGAGTTTATGTATACTGATTATATACTACCACATTTTCACATACTAAATTTACCATAATCTTGGCTAATGTGGACACATCCAAGGACTTACCTACAAATATTGCCTTGAATATTGAGACTAGTATCCTGATTCAACTACTTGATTATGAGGGTTTTCCTTTCCATTGCCATAGATGTTTCAAAACTAGTCATTTGACCACATCCTATAATAGATCCAAAATAAATATGGAGACAACTTGGTGGAAGGATGTCTTTCCCAACCTTCTTATAGTGAATGCAAATGACCCTGAGAGTGAGGCTTCAGACTCAACCTTAGAAGCCTTTGAACTAATTGTTTCAAGTGAGAAGTACATGACACTAGAGATTGAAGATCTAGGACAAAGGGATAAAATAAAGGTTGTTATAAAAAAGGAAAAAATAACTAATCCTTCAAATGATAATTTTTAGCCCATCAACTCGATTGAATTTTTTTTACCCTTCTTCCCAGAAATGGAGATTTCAGATGACAAGGGGGGGTGGACTAAATTACAAAAGAAGAAAAAATACAAAAATCCAATGGCCTAAACATATTCTAGTATGACCCTTCACTCTCACAATCTAGAGATATGGTCTTAGTTTCTTTTTTAGTCATTGTTGGATGGTTTTCTACTACACATATCTGGTTTGTAGGGGTTGAACATTGATAGCAACTAGGTTTTTTGCTAAGGATGAGTGGAAGGTTCATAGTTTGCTTGCTGACTATCTTTGTTTTTAGTTTAATAGCTTGTTTTTTAGGCCTTTTAATTTGTCTCTTGTGTACCACTAGCAAAGGTAACACTTTTGAGCTTAAATATGGTATCTTTCTCTCCTTTGTATAAGTTTACGGGGCCTTTCAAAACCTAATTTTTTTACCATATCTAATATATATATATATATATATATATATATATATATATATATATATATATATATAACATATTAATTTTTTTACCATATCTAATATATATATGGTAAAAAAATTAATATATTATATATATATATATATATATATATATTGTATCTTTGTCTCCTTTGTATAAGTATATATATATATATATATATATATATATATACAAAGGAGACAAAGATACAATATATATATATATATATATTAGATATGGTAAAAAAATTAGGTTTTGAAAGGCCCCGTAAACTGATACAAAGGAGAGAAAGATACAATATTTAAGCTCAAAAGCATTACCTTTGCTAGTGGTACACAAGAGACAAATTAAAAGGCCTAAAAAACAAGCTATTAAACTAAAAACAAAGATAGTCAGCAAGCAAACTATGACCCTTCCACTCATCCTTAGCAAAAAACCTAGTTACCATCAATGTTCAACCCCTACAAACTAGATATGTGTAGTAGAAAACCATCCAACAATGACTAAACAAGAAACTAATACCATATCTCTAGATTGTGAGAGTGAAGGGTCATACTATAATATGTTTAGGCCATTGGATTTTTGTCTTTTTTCTTCTTTTGTACTTTAGTCCACCCCCCCCCCTTGTCATCTGAAATCTCCACTTCTAGGAAGAAGGGTAAAAAAAATTCAATCGAGTTGATGGGCTAAAAATTATCATTTGAAGGATTAGTTGTTTTTTCCTTTTTGTATAACAACCTTTATTTTATCCCTTTGTCCTAGATCTTCACTCTCTAGTGTAATGTACTTCTCACTTGAAACAATTAGTTCAAAGGCTTCTAAGGTTGAGTCTGAAGCCTCACTCTCATGGTCATTTGCATTCTATATATATATATATATATATATTACATAATATTATAGTATATATAAGTATAATTAATACCATATTTTATTATATTCTTACATTAGTATGTAATATATAAATAATATTTGTATATTATATTATTATTATATAATATAATATTATGTAATTATTCTCCTCTTCATTTACAGACTGGTTATTACTTTAGAGAAATATGAAACTCTTTGGGAAACTTTTAATTGATTGATAATGCCACTGATATGTTATCCCATACCACATTTACTAGAATATTGGTAACCATTGATACTTCCACTAATCTTCTAGCCTCTATTGACATGATTATTAAGGATTGTGTGTGGACTCAACACTTGAACTATGAAGGTCTACCTTTTCAGTGTTTTAGGTTTTTCAACATTGGGAACTTGACCTCTGAATGCATCAACCATAATAAAAGAGGGGCTTAAACTTGGTTGAATAATTATTCCTTTGATCTTATGAAAGTGTTTACACCTAATTACTCTAATAGTGACTCAAAAGAGGAAGTTCCACTTGTAAATGAGGATGAATAACTTTTAGCCCCAAGTGCATAACTTATTACAACTAGAAGAATCATGAATATAGGAGATATGGAAGAAGCTAAGGATATAAATATTTTATATTAAACTGTTAATAAATAAAACACTGAGAGGGAGGTTTCACACTCATCCTTAGAATCCCCTAATCACTCTAGATAAGTGGCACCTAAGATTGAAACCTGAAGTAGGAGTACCCATGGGATTGTGCAATCTTGTATCACCCAAAAAAATAAGATAATGATTATTTTCTTATTTTAATTTATTTTAAGAATTATCAATTAGAAAACATCAAAAAATAGAATGTTTGGGGAGTTCATCCTCCTAAAATAAAAACTTTTGTAATAGCCTCTTAGTTTTTATCTACATAATTACATGTTAGTTTTGAGGAGTAGTGCGACTTCCATAAAAGTTTGGGTAACATGAGTGTAGTAATTGATTTTTAATTTAGGGAAGAAAAGTATGGGTAAGGCAAATATTGATAGAAAAAGAAGAGCATAGCTCTTGAGGAAAAAAAAGAGGAAAAGGAAAAAAAATAATGTTTATTGGTAGGGGTCATGATTATCCCTACCTTGAAATGGTAGTATGGTTGATTTGAATTTTATCTATTATTTATTTTAGATTCAATAAATATGTGTTTTATTTATCCCTTATTTGCATTAAAAAATGGTGTTTTTATATGAACTTGTAACCTTCACTAACTTGGTAACAAGTTAGATTAGATGTATGAATAATTGTCTAGTATATAGAGTACATGTGTATGTTGGTTACACCATTTTTGGTATCAAATATAGAACATTCGTAGATAGGAAAGTGTGAATAAACTCTTGCATAGGTAATTGTGTTTTATAACTATGAATATGCAAAAGAAGTTCTGTAAGCTGAGAAATATAGTGGGTGCAAATGGACTTCAAATGGGGTGTTGGTAGAAGGGAAGCAAAGGCAGGAGCAACTAGGGTTGTTGACTAGACACAAATGAAGAGGGAGATCCAAGCAAGGCTAGATGTAATGGAGGCATCATAAATAAGGGGAGTTCGTATTGAGAATGTAAGTGATGGTGAAGGGGAGGGAACACAAGGAACTCAAGAACCTGAAGTAAAAGTAAATGATTTATTTGAGACAAGATTTATTAGAGCCATGACAAATATTAGAAGTAAACCCAAACAAAAATACCTTATTATAGTGGAGATTTGAATGGTGAAGATCCCATAGACTAGATTACATATATAGACAAGTACTTTGACTATGCATCCATGGAGGATCCCAAGACAGTTAAGTTTGTTTGCACAAGATTAAAAGGTCATGCATATTTATGGTAGGACTATGTGTAAACTGAGAGGAAAAGGAGAGGGAAAGATAAAATTAAAACTTGGGATATAATGGTGCCTAAAGTGAAGGCCAAATTCTTACCTTCAGACTATCATATGAGTTTAATCATAAAGTTGCAAATTTGAGACAAAAGGATGTAGGTGTGAAGGAGTATATGGAAGAGTTTTACAAACTCACTATAAAAGATAGTCACATGGAATATGACTTAGAAAAGGTAGCAAAGTATGTAATTGGGATGCATTTTAATATCCAAGATGAAACTAATTTGATGAACTTTAGAAGTGTAGAAGAATCCTATCAATGTGCATTGAAGGCAAAAGAGAAGTTGTCATGAAGGTAGTAAATGAACACTAGAGGTAGAGGAAGGGAATAAAACTTTGGGGGAAGAAGATAGCAAACTCGTGATGGATAGGAAAGTAGATTGAAATCCCATATATTTAAATGCAAGAGGAAGAGGAGGTTATACGCCTAGAGGAAGAGGAATCTATGAAAGAGGAAGAAGATTCATAGGAAAATGTTTTAAGTGCAATAGGTATGATGGTCATAGATCATTATAGTGCCCAAATAAAACACAAAATAATAACATAATTACTAAAGGGGGAAAACATATATCCCATGGGGATGAGGAAATTATTGTGTCTCCAACACACTCAAAAGAACCAGAGCAAGGAGAAACCCTTTTGATGAGAAGAGTGATCCTGAAACTAGAAAAAGAGACTAATGAACCATTGCAAAGGAAGAACATCTTTGGGATAACATGAAAATTTGGAGGTAAGTGTTGTAAATTAATTAATTATGGTGGTAGCACAGATAATTTAGTGTCTAAGGAAATGGTAGAGAAGCTTGGGTTAAACTAGACAGCACACCCAACTCCTTATAAGGTTTCGTGGTTGCTCAAGGGGCATCAAGTGTTAGGAAATGAACAATGTACAGTAAACATTCAAATTGGAAACTATATAGATGAAGTGGTATGTGATGTGATGCCCATGGATATGTGTTACGCACTATTAGGTGGGCCTTGATAGTTTGATATGAGAGCAATACATGATGGTATGGAAAACACATATATTCCCATGAAGGATGGGAATATATTAACATTGAGTCCATTGAAGGATAAATTAGAAATAGTGGACATGGAAACAAAGTATAAAGAGTTCATAATAGAGACAAAGAAGGAAGAGCCAAGCTTAGCCTTAATTTCCACACTTGTGCAAATGGAAACAAATACAAAGGTGAGTGATCTACTTATTGAAATTTAAAGTTTATTGGAGGAATATGTGATAGTGCCCAATGATTTTCCTAATGGATTACCACTAGTAAGAAGCATTAATCATCACATGGAATTAGTGCTAGGAGTAAGTTTACCAAACAAGGTAGTTTATATGTTGACACCTTAAGAGAATGAATAAATAAAGAGACAAGTCAAAGAGTTGTTAAAAAAGGGGTTGATTCGTGAGATTTTAAACCCATGGATAGTTCCAAATGTGTTAGTACCAAAGAAAAAAAAAGAATGGAGAATGTGTATAGATTCAAGGGTAATAAATAAGATCACAATAAAATATAGGTTCCCATTTCCAATGATAGATGATATGATGGACTATCTAACTGGAGCCAAATACTTTAGCAAAATAGATTTAAAGAGTGGGTATTACCAAATCTAGATAAGAGATCATGATGAATGGAAAACAACATTTAAAACTAATGATGGGTTATATTAATGGTTGATTATGCCATTTTGTTTGTCTAATGTCCCAATTACATTTATGAGACTCATGAATGAGGTGACGAAACCATTCACAAGTAAGTCTTTTATTATGTATTTGGATGATATTAGAATTTTCATCCATTCTAAGGATGAGCATTTGAGACATTGGAGACATGTGTCAAGTAAGTTGAAAGAGGTAAAGTTATTGATGAACTTTAAAAAGTGTAGCTTCATGAAAGAGGAGACCATTTATTTAGGATTTTTGATTTCATAAGAGGGATTAAAAATGGACCCATAAAAATTAAAAGTGGTATGGAATGGCTTTCACTAAGGACTATGTTTGTACCAAGGAGCTTTCATGGGTTGACTAGTTTTTATAAGAAAGTTATTAATAATTGTAGTCATATTTGTGCACCCATCATAGAGAAAATAAAAGGGGACAAGAAGAAGTTCCAATGGACAAATGCAATAGAACAAATTTTTTAGTTATTAAAGAGACAAGTTACAAAACAACTAGTTCTAGCCTTGCTTGATTTTGAAAAAATATTCCAAGTTAACTGTGATGCAAGTGGGATAGCGATGGGTGTAGTACTCAGTCAAGAAGGTAAACATGTTTCTTATTTTAGTGAAAATTTAAATGAATCAAAGAGGAAATATTATATTTATGACCAAGATTTTTACGCAATAGTTTAAGCTCTTCAGAAGTGGTAGCATTATTTGTAGCCCAGAGAATTTCTTTTGTTCACTAATCATCAAACACTGTAGTACATAAATATCCAAGGTAAATTGAAATAGAATCACACTAAATGGGTAGAATTCATTCAAAGTTAGACTTTTGTTTTAAAACACAGAAGTGGAAAATCTAATAAAGTGGTAGATGCCTTGAGTAGGTAGCTCTTGTATTGAATGAGCTTCAAGTAGAAGTCATTTGGTTTGACTCAATGAAAGAATTATATGAAGAGGATTCAAATTTAAGGGAAGCATGAGTAGCATGTAAGATCTCAACAAGTATTGATATAATTCCATGGTTGGAATTTATTATCCAAGATGATTTTCTAGTCAAGGGGAAGAGGTTGTGCATACCTCAAGGTTTAATGGGAAATAATATTTTGAAGGAAAAATGTAGTGGCACTCTTACTAGTTATTTCAGGTATGACAAGACCTTGGCATAGCTAAGTGAGCAATATTATTAACCAAAGATGAGTGTGGATGTATGAAAATTTGGGGAGAGATGTAGAAAATGTCAACATGTAAAGGGTAGATTTAGAATGTTGGCATTTATCAACCACTACCAATTGCCAGTAAACCATGGGATACGGTAAGTATGGAATTTGTTCTTGGTCTAGCTTGAACTTAGTGAGGTAATGACTCAATTTTTATTTTTGTAGATGGATTTTCAAAAATGGCTCATTTTATATCATGTAAGAAGATAAATGATGCCACCCATATTTACAATTTATATTTCAAAGAAGTTGTATGGTTGTATCAGTTACCATTGAGTATTATGTCAAATAAGGACACTAAATCTATAGGGAATTTTGGAGAATGTTATGGAATAAGTTGGGTACAAGACTAAATTTTAAATCAGCCTATCACCCATATACTAATAGGCAAACAGAGGTAGTGAACAAATCTCTAGGAGATTTATTATGATCCATTATTAGTGATAAGCCCAAATAGTGGGATTTAGCTTTGGCACACACTAAATTTGCCTATAATGACTTTGTAAATATAAGTACAAGTATGAGCCCCTTTCATATTGTATATGGTAGCAACCCAAGAGGAGTTTGTGAATTAAGAAGCATAGCTGAGATGAATGTAAGGAATACTGAAGGTGAAGAATATGCCCAAGCCATGCATGGTGTACACATGGAGGTAAAGAGGAAGTTGGAAAAAAGTGGGAAGAGATATAAATAGTATGTTGATTAGAAGCATAGGGAGAAAGTGTTTGAAGTGGAATAATTAGTATTATAACATTTATGCAAGGAGCAATTTCCAAAAGGTGAGTACAACAAACTCAAAATGAAAAAGATTAGACCCTATAAGATATTACGCAAGTTTCAGCCAATGCATATGAAATAGAATTGCCTAAAGGAATAGGCATTTCACCTATCTTTAATATTTCAAACCTATACCCATTTGTTGAGGGTTACACAATTGGAGAGAACCAAGATGAAGATAAATCAACCATTGAGTGGAGAACACAAATTCCTGAGGGAGAAAAAAATAAAGGGAAGTAATCAAAGACATCATAATTAGTAAGAGCATAAGGAATAAAGACTATTGTAAGTATTTGATCAAGTGGAAAGGACTTGCAACAGAGGATGCAACTTGGATGTCTGAATCTAAAATTGTGATAAAAGGAAAATCAATTAAGGAGCTCACAACCAATCGATGAGTGGGAGATCATGTTCTATTTACCTTCGGTGTCTGATGTAAGAACACCCACAGGATTGTGCAATCTTGTATCACCCAAAAAATAGGGGAATTTTTTTTTTTAATTATATTTTGTTTTGATTTGTTTTAATAGCTATCAATTAGATAACATAAGTTTTGGGAGTTTACCCTCATAAAATAACAACTTTTGTAACTGCCTCCTAGTTTTCATCAACGTAATTGCATGATAGTTTTGAGGGGCAGTGGGACTGTTGTACAAGTTTGGGGAAATTGAGTGCAGTAATTGATTTTTACTTTGGGGAAGAAAAGTAGGGGTAAGGTAAAGATACAAAGAAAAAGAGGTGTGAAACTCTTAAGGGAAACAAAAGAGGAAAGGGAAAAAAATTGATGTGCATTAGCAGGGGTCCTGACTATCCCTACCTTGAAATGGAAATATGGTTGCCTTGAATGTTGTCTATTATATATTTTAGATTCAATAGTGATTGTTGTGTTTTATTGATCCCTACTTTGCATAAATATTATGTGTTTTAGTATGAAACTATAACCTTCATTAACCTGCTAACAAGATGGATTAGATGTATGAATAATTGTCTAGTATATAGAGTGCAAATGTATGTTGGCTGCACCAAAACCCTTGATCGAAGGGTGAAACCAATGGAGCATTCAAAATAAAAATTTGAGCCCTTTACTTCCATCAGAATTTCTATATCTTTCCCAGAGTTTGCAGAAGACAAAGGAAGTGGATTGAAGTGCAAAAAAAGAAGGCAAAAGAATAACAGTCTAGAAGTCTTCTAGTATGACCCTTCACTCAAGAGGGCCTTAGTGTTATGACAGACGTGTGGAAGTTGTGGTTGTTTCAATAGCAGGTTTGAAGTTTATTATTTTTTGTTCCTTTTGTCATTGGTAGACACATTTCATATGTTCTTTAAGGTTTTATCTTTCTCTTTATTTATACAAAGTTATGGAACCTTTCTAACCCTGTTTATTCACCCTATCAAATAAATTTTTTATTAATAATATATAATAAATATATTTATATTTATATTCATTATTAATCACATCTTGAAATATTTAATTCTTACTATCATATTTTGTATGGCCTTATCTTTCCCTACTATTTCATCATTGTGGAAGCTTATTGTGAAACCAAATATTGTTGAGTCACAGCTCATATGGACCACATGGACCACCTAAGACTCAAACCTAAGATCTTCCATTTGCTGTTGGAATGCTCTACCAATTGAACTATTAACCCTTCTATGATCAACACATTATTGATCCGAATGTGACTTATTTCCAACAAATATATCATCTTGAATAACTCTTTTTTATAACATATAAAAAATATATAATTTCATTTTTCACTTATATATTTATTAAAAATATGATTTGTTAACTTTTTCATATACCAAAAATAAATCAAAATTAAATAAAAAACTACTTCTATTTATACTCTTTTATTTTACCAAACACATAAAATTATGTCCCTCCCAACATATAACTTGCACCTTTGGGAAAACTTTGAGAGAGCGTTTGTGATCTTCAATCTTATTATTGACGGCGGTGATATTTTAAGTTGGAGCTGTATGAAGAGGTGGCACATTATTTGAAGCGTGCGAAGTCAGTGTTTCCCAATTCATGACATGATGCTGCTGCATTTATTTATGGCTTACGAGGGTGAACGATGGTCTTTCGAAAGATTATTTTTAAGCCACCTCATTTATCATTACGTTCTGTGTTCGTTCGTTACTACTTCTGCTTCTCTAGTTTTCCGCTATTAGATATGTCTGATGATATTTCTCTTGTTATATTTTATATGGGGAAACAACCTATATTTTTGGGCTGAACCCACCGCAGTGCTGGATATCGATGATGTTGAGTTTTTCGGATTTCCTCTTCTAAGGAGGGCATTTTTTAAGAGACGGGGTGTTGGAAGGCATTCGAATTCACCATTTACCAATCTCCGGATGTTACTGCTTTGCTGCGTTCTTCCCTTCCTAAAGGGGTGATGGTGAAGCACTTATGGCCTACGCTTTCTTTTCTTAGATTCATAGACCAAAAAAAAAGGGTTTTGTGGTCTGGTATTTTGACTCCTTGATGTTGACTTCCCTTCCCTTCCCTTCCCTTCCCTTCCCTTCCCTGCTCACTCACTCACTCTCACTTCTAGCTAGATTTTCTTGAGTTTTGATTTCCTTTATTTTGCTCGGTGTTAGGCTCCATGAGTAGCTACTTGTATATGGATGTGTGGGGCCAATCAATCGATCCTCATTCTGGTTGTTTACCAAATATTTCCCTCGTTTAAAAAATGTGGCACATCGAGCCTTCGTTGTTTTCTTAAAAGATGTTACAAAAACTAATTGCTATGATGATTCGCAAATCAATTTAGTCGAACATACCTAATTCACATTCATTAATATGTATGTTAATGTTGATGACATCCAATAATGAATAATAAAGAAGATGATGTAACCCAAATGGATGAACTTATGATGATGATGATGATAATAATCAGCATTGCGTACGAATTTCTTATCTTACATTGGAGTCAAAGTATTTGGGTTGAGAATCTATTGAACGGCCAAGAATGATTGAACTCGAATGATGGATCACATTCCCACTCGTGACAGTAAAATCATCAAATCAAATCATTTCAAAAGCCAGTTTAACATCCAATAAATATTCTCATATAAACACGACAGTCTTCTCTGTCACTTATCATTTCATAGACAAACATCATTAAATTTCGTTATACTTTACATATCCACTGTTTAAATTTCATTATGCACTCACTTAATCGCTGGGTTTAATTCAATTTGGATAATGGCTTAAATTGCAGCATTTGCCCCAGAAATATGGTTTATCATATAATAGATTTAATTGCCTAATTCAATAATTCTCATGTAAACATATCCATTTTCACTGATAAGTAGGCAATAAAATTAAAATTTTAAGGTTGAGAAAAATAAAATAAAAAATATCACTTCTCTATAGATTCTACCATTTATTTCTATAATTTTTACAAGAGAAAAAAAAAATAGCACTTATCTATTTGTACCGGGTTGCCAAACACAAGCATAGACAGACACAGTAGAGATGAGCAACATAAACAAGGCCTCTTTATTACTAGTAGATGATAATAGAAGCTACAGCGAGCAGGGCTGAAACATGACTCCACGACTACTTCCTTAGATTTTATTGCCTGTAAATTTTTATACCTAAGCTGTGCTTCGGAACCCATCTCACTGGTGCATATATATTATAAAGAAGAGCATATAGTGATTTACCTGAAACTCCCATAACTTGTAGTGGCCTTACATATAACAGAAGTTTCTGAGACAATACCATAGCCAAAAAAGAACCAACACAACTGAACAGGAAGACTAAAATCTTCCTTTGCCTTTGCGTGACTTGCCGATTTCTGGTGAATCCATCTCAGATCAAGGGAGGCATACTAAAACAAAATTCATGTGGAAAAAGCCATGACCTTGATTCTGGGGTAGGACTCATCAAAAAAAACATGTGACCAGCAGCTTGTTCTCTACATTAATGTCTATATCTACTCCTCCAGCTGCCATGTTTTAGGCGCACAGCAGCTGTTCAAGAGGCGAAGGCAGCAAAAACAAGCAGGTAGAGGAGTCTTAACATTTGGGGCTATAAATAGATGAATACTCTCACAAACAAGAGGGCCCTTATGATTTTGAGTGGCCAGTAGAAATTATTAAACAAACAACAGAGCTCCCAATAACCTTTTTAAAAAACCCTAATTCTGAGCTGATGGCACCAAAGCATATCCCCCACTAACTCATGCTTATCCAAATTCTTCTCAATATATTTTTGATAGCAGTCCACATCAACAGTGCCGCCATTATCGACAATTGCCATCTGTTCCACTAAAACTTTTGCAGAAAGACATACTTTCCCAGATTGTTCCTGATATTCAACGTATTTGTTAATTTGCATTCTTGACCATATACATATATATATTTTTCTCGCACACAAACTTTTTATTTTCCTTAGTAATGTCATCATCAATTATTACATTGCCCCCACAGCGCACATTACAGAGCCGCCCTCCTCAGCCAAGCAAATTCTCCATCATAAACAAACCAAAAAAGAAAAAACAACTCCGTCATAAGACGCCATTTAATTTTAAATTAATCATTACAATTTAGGCTCGCCGACGGAATTCCGCGTATTTAACATCTGAACAAAGTTCTCGTAAGACTTGTGCCCATCACTGACTGTGCTCTCTAATTGTGTATGAGTATATATTCGTTGTATATATAAATTAATTGTTGTAATCCAAGTTGTTGGTTTAAAATGGACCACATCGCTTAATGCCATCCTTTATACTGTGCTAATTTTGTTGTCTTGTGTTGAGAGATTATAATAACGTTTATTAGGTGATGTTCAGTTCGCATTTCATTTAACTTATTTAGCTTTTATAGTGAGGAATCTTCTCCTTTATAAAAGTTTGTTTCAACTAACTGTAAAGTAGTTAAAACACAGGCAAGTGCAAGTTGTGGTTAAAAACAATTCTCTTTACTCATTATTTGGATGAATATGATTCCTCTCTCTCACACACACACATCTATTTATTCCACTGTCTGACATGACCTGACCAGACCCGACCAGACCTGACCATACCATACAACTAAAACAAGCAAAGCACCTGTCAGCTTAAATTACGTGGCTGCCACATAGCCATCCCACAACACAAAAATACGGAAAAGAAAAACCTGAGAATCCATTCAAACTGCTCTTTGCATATTTTGCCAACGGAATGTAACACACTGAAATGTTAGCGACTCAATATATTAGTTCATCACGGTTTGCCTAAAATTTTAACTTGTAAAGTTTTATTTTAATATCATCTCCTTCAAAAATTGATTGTATTTTACAATTAAAAATTGTAAATATGATTATAGAGTTTTTTTATATATATAAATAAAATATTTTTTTGTCATTTTTAATGATTTGTTTAAATTTTATTTTTCATTTAATATAGTCTTTAAAAAAAATTGATTGTATTTTATAATTAAAAAAATTAAATATGACTATCAAATTTAATGTTATAATAATATAAGTTAAAAAATTTTACACTATTTTTATCCAAAATTATTATATCATGTGGAAGTCTCAAATTAATAATATTTATAATAATTTATAAATTAAAAATAAGACTTAAAGCTACATGTCAATATTTGAAGTTGATTAGCCAATAAAATACTGATGGCTATGGGCTATTCCATCTACCTTTAAGTATTGTTTTTAAAATATTAGACTTTACATTCAAAAATTTATTTCATATATGATAGATACTTATGTTCAGATGAGATGTAAATATACCACTTGAGCCCACTAAACATAATACTATTTAATTTATCAAGGAAACAATGCACAAATTCTCCATATCTAAAATGTAAGATGATGGTATAAACATTAATTGAAGAAACACCAAAAACAAAGAGCCTATTAAAAAATGCTGGTATAGTGAAAATGCCTATGTAAGATGATGGTATAGAAAAACTCACAACACAATCTTTCATTACAAAATGCTCAAATACATGAGACAAATATCCACAAATTATGCTATAGTGAAAATAACACTTACGAATGTAAACTTTATATTTACACATGTTAACATTAAAAATATTCTCTTTTAATTTTTTCAAATCTTATTTTTCTATTAGCTTCACCTAACTATTCTCTTAGTATGTTAATGACAAATTTTTGAATTCCATAAAAACTCTCTCTACTCTTCTAAGCTTCAATGAGCTTTTCCCACGTTATTCAAGTTTTTGTTAAGTTGCATTTCCTACTGTTCTACTCTTCTCTAATATTTTCTTTAAAATCCATCCTCAATAACAATATGTTGAGGTTCTTCAACATTTACCAATTTCAAGAACATCTATTGTAATACCCATTTCTAATAAATTGTCTTGCTCTATTTATCCCTCCTCCAACGGAGTTGTTATATCATGAATAGCCAATTCAAATCGATTAGTATTTTTCAAATTTAGAAACAAGGAACCAAAGCTTCCAAAAGCAATCAAGATATGATAACATTATAAGAATTTTTGGTGACACAAGGTTTCTTGTGGCCCCAAAGGCTCTTGCACCAAAAAACCTAAGTAAATTGTTTTGTGCAAATGGTGCTCATAAATAAGGGTTAAATGGTATAACCATCCTTTTGACATATATACTAATGCATGATGTGCCTTTCCATCTTGTCAGATAGCTCTCTCTTTTATTTTGTTTTCCATTTCTTAGATGCACTCACTCCCTTCATGCATTTTTTTGGGGGCTTAGTCTCACTATAGTTCAACCATGTCTAGCTAGACACTCTTTCTTGTGTGTTTTGTCCTCTTGTGGGCTTAAACCCACAACTATCCATCCTCTTCCACCTAAAGCTACAACAACTTTCTTCTCTACTAGTCCAATTTTCTATCAGACTCCAAAACATGTCTTGTAGCATTTCCTTCTTTTTTAACTATTCCTATTTTCCAAATTTTCTCTTCTTTATAGTTCTTAATAAATTGATTCCTATCTTTTCATTTTGAGGACTATTATAAGTCTCAACATTAATATTTGAGTGGATATATTCTAACTCCACTTTCTTATGCTCATAAATTTGCACACTCATCTCTTCTTCACTTTGCATGTCTTTTGAAAGACTTCTCTTCTCACTTGTGTCATCCTTGCTCCCAAAGAATGTCACTAATTATTTGAAGAACGAATTTTCTTCTTCACTTTGCTCTAATTTTTTTGGTATTGAAACCTCTTCTCTCTTCACATAATTACTTGAGTGCACAAATTTGCACTCCTTGCTTCTTCCCTTCAACATTGATGTGGTTTTGAAACACCACATTCTTCTCCTATTTTGTTGTCTTTGTTGCAACAACCTCACCTCTTGTTGACTCTTGTATTGAAATGAACATCAATTATTCATTCTTCATCTCTTCAACTCTTAATGTGGATTTTGATATCCATGTGTTCTTTCTCGTGTTAATTATGTTGCAATAATTGCACCTAAAGTTCAACTTAAAATTTGTTCAACCTCCTCCCCCTATTATTCTCTCATAGGGGATATTGGCATGCCATGTGAATATACACTTGCATTCTAAGTTCCATTCAAACTCCCACTACTCCGCTAAGCTTCATTGAGATTTACCAGAGCTATTGAAGCTCTTGTTGATCCATATTCCCTGGAGCTCTATGCTTCTTTACCATTTTATTTTAAATCCATCATCAACGACAATCCGCTAATGGTTCCTTGATGGAGCATCATGAATAGTACCAAGCACATCTACTGTAACACCCATTTCTAATAAATCCCCCCTGTTATATCATGAATAGCCAATTCAAACTGACGATTAGTCTATTTCAAAATTAGAAATGAGGAACAAAATATTCTAGATGCAATCCTTATATAATAGCATTAAAAAAAATATATCCAAATGTAAAATTGCAGTGGAATCTCCAAAATAAATTATAGATCTCACTGGAAAACTAGTATTAGGTTGAAAACTTGCAGATTGAAAACAGAGAAGAAAAAAGAAAACAACGCAACTTCTTGGAAAGAAAAACCAACTAAAATTTTTCATTGACATAAAAGATGCGTGAATCTTACAATAAGTAAACCTCCTTTGTTAGCTTAACTCATGCACATGCAACAGTTAGATCATCCCAGAGCATTCGTTATTCAAGCATGCAACAGTTAGATCTGAGATCATCCATTATTCACGAGAAGCAAAGTTAACCAAAACTAAGAAGCGGAGATAACTGGGAATAAGTAGCGCTAACACCCCCCCTTAAGTCTAACTAAGGAGACAAAAAAAAAGAGGAAAGAGGGAAAACCTTATGGGAATAAAAAACCCCCCTCAAAAGTACACTAAGTGTGCATGGCAGCTACTATGTTGCAGTGTTCTTCATACCAAGAAGGTCTCGTAGAAACTGAAACTTTTGCTCAGTAAATGTCTTCGTGAAGATGTCGGCAATCTGTTCAGAAGTGGCACAGTAATGCAAGTCGATGACTCCATCATGTATCAATTCACGGATGAAGTGCATGTGGATCTCAATGTGTTTGGTCCATTGCCGTTGTATGGGATCTCTACAAACCTTCAAAGTACTCTGATTGTCACACCAAATGACAGTCGAATGATGAAAGAGGATACCAAGCTCAGTTAGGAAGTGTTGCAGCCAAATGACTTGAATGGTAACGTTGACTGCACCTCTATATTTAGCCTCTGTTGATGATAAAGCAATGGTAGATTGCTTCTTACTTGACCAACAAATGGGCCCTGATCCCAAACTAAGAACATATCCTGAAGTGGACTTGCGATCAATGTTATCACCAGCCCAATCAAAATCAGTGTAGCCAATGATATCCAAAACACAACTTGATGAATAATGAATCCCATAGCAAATGGTTCCCTGGACATAGTGAAGTATATGCTTGACAGCCTTCCAATGTAGCTCATGTGGCTCTTGCATGTATCTAGAAATAACCCCCACTGCATATGAGAGATTTGGACGAGTGTGACTGAGATAAAGAAGACTCCCCACAAGTTGACGGTAGTGTGTGCAATCAACCAATGGTGTATCCTTGCCATCTTCAAGCTTGACCCCTGATAGGAAAGGTGTGACAGCTGACTTGCAGTCAGTCATGTGAAACCGAACCAAGAGATCTCGTACATACTTGGACTGAGAAAATGTGATTCCTAATTGATTCTGGCTGATTTCAAGGCCAAGAAAAAAATGTAGGAGACCCATGTCTGTCATAGAAAATCTATCATGCAAAATAGTTTTAATTGCAGCAATGGCGGTGGATAGAGTACTACATAGAGTACTATGAGCAACAAAGAATCAGATATTCTTAGCATATAAACATTTGGATCAGATTTGCATCGTATGAAATTTTGAGATAGAAGATAAGAATCAATTTAGCATACCAAGCTCTAGGTGCCTGCTTGAGGCCATAGAGTGACTTCTTGAGTCTACATACCAATGAGGAATTTTGTATATACCCTTGTGGTTGCTCCATGTAGATCTCCTCCTCGAGCTCACCATGAAGAAATGCATTCTTCATATCCATGTGATGAACCTCCCACCTTCTTGATGCTGCAATGGCAAGAGCCAATCGAATGGAGTTCATTTTTGCCACTGGAGCAAAAGTCTCATCATAGTCAATGCCATGAACTTGTTGAAAACCTTTGGCGACCAACCATGCTTTGTATCTACTCACATGTCCATCTGCTAATTTCTTTGTCCTATAGACCCATTTACATTTGACAAGCTTGTGATTGGAAGGAAGTGGAACCAAATCCCAAGTTTGGTTTGCAATGAGGGAGTTGTACTCCTCATCAATGGCTGCTTCCCAAAGAGGATTCCTTGTAGCTTCTGCATAAGTCTGAGGGTTAGATGCTAGAACCACATAGGCATGCATCGGCATGATGGGCTCGATAGTTGAGAGTGCATGAGGGACTTCATATATATCAGCTAAGCTCCTTGTTCTTTGATTTTCCACATGGGATACTGAATCATCACTAGAATCCAAATCAAGGATTGGTTGTGGATCAACATATGCATGCTCATGTTCCTCTAAATCAGATTTAGAAATATCTGAAATAAAATAAGAATGATTGTATGTATCTCTGAGATCTATAAGAGGAGGAAGCATAGAGGTGGTGACATGTTGTTCCTGAGATGCATGTGGAAGATTTTCATCAAAGTAGACACTCCTCTCAATGAAGAGTGTTTCTGTGGAAAGATCTAGTAGTATGTATCCCTTTACACCATCTGGATATCCAACAAAGATGCATTCTTTGCTTTGAGGCTCCAAAGCCTTCCTCTTATCTACAGGAATGCGTGCCCAAACATGGGATCCAAAGATGCGAAAATGTGTGACTTCTGGTTGCATGCCTCTCCATGCTTCAAAAGGTGTTTGTCCTGTGATAAATTTGTGAAAAGATCTATTCTGTATGTACGAAGCACAGTTGATTGCTTCAGCCCAAAATTTAGAAGGAAGGGACCTAGCATGCAACATGCAGCTGGCCATCTCTTTCAAAGATGGGTTCTTCCTCTCAGCTACCCCATTTTGTTGTGGAGTGTATGGAACTATGTTCTGCAATTGTATTCCTGCTTCATCACAAAGATGTTGGACATCATTGTTGACATACTCCCCTCCATTATCTGTGCGGAGGATCTTGATCATTTTTCCAAACTGCTTCTCTGCATGGGCTTTGAAAATCCTGAGATTCTCAAACACCTCAGATTTGAATTTGAGAAAATACACCCATGTGTATCTTGTGCAATCATCAATGAATGTTAGCACATATCTGGCTTTGCTCATGGAAGGTTCAGGAAATGGACCCATAAGATCACTATGAACAAGCTCTAAAGGAGAAGAGGCTCTCCATGCATTCCCCTTTGGAAACTTTTCTTGTGGATGTTTTCCAAGAGCACATCCTTCACAAATTCCATCAGAAAAGTCTATGGCTGGCAAGCCTTTAACCATTCCCTGTTTGTTAAGTTGTTGCATGTATCTAAAATTTAAATGACCAAATCTTTCATGCCAAATTCTACTTTCATCATTTGCATGTGTTAGAAGTAAAGTAGAATCTGATTTAGCAACAAAATTAGAAAAAGTGTACAAATGAGATTGATGATTTGCCTTACCAACAACAATTTTGGAGTTGTCTTGCATGTCAAATATGGTCATCGAATCAGGGGTGAATTCAACTCTCCTACCGGTTCCAGTATGTGTCATTTGATACACAGAAATAAGATTAACAAAAAGCTTTGGAATATGTAAGACATTCTCAAAACTTCCAATTCCAACCTCTACCCTCCCTATTCCAGTTGCCTCTACAGGAGAACTATCTCCCATGAGAATAGGAGAACCAAAATATGGTTTCAAAGAAGAAAGAGCATCTTTTGTGGCTACCATGTGGTGTGAAGCTCCAGAGTCTATGATCCATGCATCTAAAGAAGAATGAATAGCAATCAATGCATGAGCATTGTCTCTTGTTTTAGGTGCTTTTTCTTCCTGCTTCTTCTTGGCACTCTCAGGGATAAGGCTACCAAGATTATGTTGTTGAAGTGTCTGAGCCATGAGATCAATGGTCTTCTTCATGCATGATGAATCTGGATGGTACCCACGGTTGCAATCGCTGCACTTTGATTGGCCCTTTTTGTCCTTCTTTCTTTTGAGCCAGTAGATCCATCTGGAGGTTTGGGATTGCCTTCCTTTCTTGGATATGAATCCTTTTTCCCTTTGCCTTTGAATTGTTGGTTGGATTTGGAATTGTTCTTCCCACTTGCATGCACAACAAGTGTATGAGCTTTGGAATTTTTCAATGTGCCCATCTTTATAAGCTTATCCTGCTCATGTACTAGAGACTCAATGAAGGTATCCAGTGTGGGCATCTTCCAAGTTGCTCCGATTGTGAGCCTAACTGTGTGGAAAGCAGAGACAAATACTGCATATTCTGGACCCAACTTTGATAGAATAGCAAGGATTAATTTGCTTTCTTCCTTGGATTTGTCAATACCAGATCCTTTGAGCTGAAGCAATAAGGCCTTGAACTTTGTGAAGAAATCTTGAATATTATCAAAACTCCTTGGATCTAATGAGTTGAGCTCATTTTCAAGGATATGACCCCGCATTTCATCTTGCTTTTCAAAAAGAGTCTCCAATGTATTCCAAACTTGGTTTGGAGTTGTACATGCCTCAACATGAAACAACAATTCTGGAGAGATGGATAAGCATAGCAAACCAAATGCTTCATCCATGCGGTTGAAGTATTTAGATTTTTCAACTGCTGGATTGGGTTCAACCTCTGTATTCATAACTATCCGATAGAGGCCTCTACTTCTGAGCTGAAGTAGAATCTTTGGCTTCCAATCAAAATAGTTGTATGGTGTGAGAATCGCAAAGGGTGAACATTCCATTTTTCAGCTCTGATCTTCTATATCTGCAAAAAAAAATACTGTACTTCTTCTTTCTGGCAACCTGGCTCTGATACCATGTAAAATTGCAGTGGAATCTGCAAAATAAATTATAGATTTCGCTGGAAAAGCAGTATTAGGTTGAAAACTTGCAGATTGAAAACATAGAAGAAAAAAGAAAACAGCGCAACTTCTTGGAAAGAAAAACCAACTAAAATTTTTCATTGACATAAAAGATGTGTGAATCTTACAATAAGTAAACCTCCTTTGTTAGCTTAACTCACGCACATGCAACAGTTAGATCATCCAAGAGCATTCGTTATTAAAGCATGCAACAGTTAGATCCGAGATCATCCGTTTTTCACGGGCAGCAGAGTTAACCAGAACTAAGAAGCGGAGATAACTGGGAATAAGTAGCACTAACACCAAAATCATAACAAATCTGATTTTCTTGTTGCTCCAGATACCATCTCGGTTGCGGTCATTGAACGTCATCATTATTCTCCTTTTTTTGATGATGTTTCTTATTGTTTCCTCTGTCCTTGCCATTCGAAACCATCATCTAAGCCACGAAGGCCTTCATTCGAAATCTTTAGGAGTTTTTAGATTGACCATACTGACACCGAAGTGACATGAAAAACAGTCAATGGTCTGCTTGAATTTATGTTTATGTTTATGAACATGATTATTTTCATGGAATAGAAACTACATCGACATTTCTCGTTCGATGAAGTAGAGTGCTCTATCCATGGTTAATATTTAAATGGATAATTACGTGTCCACGATACTTGAAGTCCAAAAAATTCGTTGTCCATCTGGATAAATCAACTGCCAAAATTACTCAAGTGAAAATACTTGTATATTATATATAAACTCTTGCAGACTTATAGAACGCCATTCTTTGGCTCAACAAGTCAGAAATTGACATATAAATGTTGCCTTTATGGAGATCACTTTAGAATGCCTATTCTTTGAAGGTTTCTAACTAGAATTGCGTCAAAGTGTTCAAATATTATTATTTTTGACTCCTTACCTACTCGCCCAAGCAGTTTCGAAACACAACAATTGAAACCATTAATTGTAGTACTGTTTAAAATTTTGAAAATTTGGCTACCATTAGAGTTGGGCGGCAAAGAATGAAGTAGGTGAGTCTGTCATAAAGAGACAAAGGAAAAGAGAATGAATAGGAGAAGAAATTCAACACGGTAACAACTAGTAGTCAGAAGAGACAAAAGAAATAGAAGACAAAAACAGGGGTATGTGAGCAAAAGGAAAATGTGCAATAGAAGATAATTGGAGCAGCAATAGTTCGTAGCAAGGAATAAAACATGGCAGCAGCTTGAGGATTGCAGCAGTAGCAGTTTGCAGTGGATCCAAAAGAGGAGAAGGGGGCAGAGAAGATAAGTCAAGAGAATATGTTTGCTGACAGCAGTCAGAAGAGAGCTAGGAAAGATTAGAAGTTTTTGTGAGTCATTAGTATACAACTGTAGCTGTTAATAAAAGCTTGTAATAGATCTTTTAAGCATCAATTTTTGTGTGTGTGTGTGTGTGTTTGTGTTTGTTTTTCAGTCATACTCTACCCTACCCTATTTCAATTTGTTGTGTCATTTGCTTGCTGCCCATTTGGGCCTTCACATATTTAGTAATTTATCTCTACACAGCTTTTAGAGCTGTAAGCTTTTCCTAAAACAGGTATCAGAGCAGCTAGGTTGTGAGTCCATTTAGACATGGCAGTAGGTAGTTCAGGGTCATGGCAACAGCCCCTATGTTTGATGGGAAAAACTATGATGTGTGGAATATCAAAATGAAAACAATTTTTAACTTTCAAGAGTTATGGGAGTTGGTTGAAGTTAAGTAGAATGAGGTTGCAGACATGGCAACCTTCAATGCATTAACTCAAGAACAAAGAAATGTGTTGAAGGAGAATAGGAGATAGGATGCCAAGGCACTCAGCTACATACAAATGGCATTGGTTGATTCAATCTTTCCTAAGATAGAAGCAGATGTCCATTCTAAGTAAGCATGGGACATTTTTTAAAATGCCTATCAAGGGAGTGACAAGGTAAAGCTTGTTAAGTTGCAACTCTTAATAAAGGACTTTGAGACTCTACGAATGAAGGAGAATAAGTTTATCAATGACTTTTTCACAAGAACAATGAATATTGTCAATCAAATGAAGACATGTGGTGATACTCTTGAAGATCATAGGATCATTAAGAAGGTGTTAAGGAGCCTTCCAATTAAATTTGACCCTATAATGGTTGCAATAGAAGAGTCAAAAGATTTGAGGTAAATAATGGTGGATGAGCTAATAGGTTATGTGCAAACCCATGAACAAAGATTGAATAGGTTAACAACCTCCCATGAGCAAGCATTTAATACCAATGTGAATGTGAAAGGAAGCAGGAGATGATCAAACAATAGAGGAAGAGAAAGAATTTGTAGCAGTTAAGAAGGTGGAAGTCATAGCTATCAAGAACCACATAGAAGAGGAAGAAGAAAGAGCAACAACACTTTTAGAGGAGGTTCTACACAAAGGTATGATAAGTCTAGCATCAAATGCTATTATTGCAAGAGGTATGGATACTATGCTAGTGAGTGTACAAAAAAAGAGTATGACATGAATAAGCAAAATTCATTTTTTTCTCATACACAAGAGGTTAATCCTAGTAGGAATGATAAAGGTGGAAGCTTGTTTATAACATGCAACATTATTGAACAAAGTAGTAAAGAGACATGATACTTGGATAGTGGTTGTAGCAACCACATGAGTGAGAATAAAGAGATGTTCAACCATATTGATGACAATTAAATCAGATGTGAAGATGGAAAATAATGAGAAGGTTTTCATCATAGGCAAAGGCAATATTTCTATCTACACCAAGCAAGATGACAAAAGGCAAATCCAAGATATATATTATGTGTCCAAGTTGAAGCATAACCTTATCAACATATGGTAGCTTGTCCAAAAGGGGTACAAGGTTAGATTTGAGAATGGAGAATGCATCATCTTTGATAAGAGTGGTTGCAATAGGTAGATTGCAGTAGTCAAGATGACAAGTAATTGGATATTTCTATTGAGAATGCAAAATGACCTCATAACAACATTTAAAACTATGGTAATAGTTGAGTCTAATCTTTGGCATCTTAGGTAGGGGAATTTGAGATTTGAAGGGATGAACCTTCTTCACAAAAAGCACATGGTGAAAGGCTTCCCCTTATAAAACAACCAAACAAGGTGTGTGAAAGATGCATATTGGGGAATCAACATATGAGTGCATTTCCCATGGGTAAAGCATGGAGAGCTAGAGCTCCTTTATAATTGATACATTCAGACTTATGTGGCCTAATGAAGACCCCATCCCTATCCAATAATGTCTATTTCATGACACTCATATATGATTATGACTAGAAGATATGGGTGTACTTCTTGAAGAACAAATCGAAAGAATTTGAGAGCTTCAAGCAATTCAATGCCATGGTGGAGAAGAAAAGTGTCCACTACATCAAGATTTTGAGGACAGATAGAGGGGTAGAGTATATCTCCAATGAGTTCATAAATTTGTGTAAAGATCATGGCATAAAGAAGAAATTTACAGTCAGATAGACACGCATCAAAATGGTGTAGCTAAGAAGAAGAATAGGACCATCTAAGAGATGGCAAGGAGTATGCTAATGGCAAAGGGTTTGCCTAATGATTTTTGGGTTGAGGCTATAGTAAAAACCATGTACTTGTTGAATATATTTCCAATTAAGAGTGTTAAAGATGCGATCCCTCAAAAAGCATTAAGCAGTTGGAAGATAAGTGTAAAACACCTTAGAGTGTTCGGTTGTGTATCATACGCACACGATCCCAAGCAAAGAAGGACAAAATAGGATGATAAAGGTGAAAAATACATATTTATAGGGTATAGTGACCAATCAAAGGCTTATTGGTTGTATAGTCCTATCACCAAAGAGATCATAATCAGTTGAGTTGTTCAATTCATTAAACATGAAGCTTGGGAAGAGAGATAAGAAGAAGAGCACGTGGAAACTAGGGTTGGTGGACCCTTTATTAAATCTAAAATAATGGGTGGTATAACCACTAATACACTAACTTAGACCCCTATTTCATAAAGGGTTGATTCATCTAGTGGCATCAACCATCAAAGAGGTCAAGGAGTTGTTCATGAGTCAACATGCTCCTCCTTTAACTCAAATCAACGTCAAGTAAGGACAAGAAGCTTGCAAGAAGTCTATGGGTAGTCAAGATATGAGAAAAATGAAGAAGAAACTATGAATTATGCTCTCTTTTTATCAGTTGATCCTATCTAATTTGAAGAAGCAATTAATGATAACAAGTGGTGTGAGGCAATGGATGAAGAGATGCACACTATAGAGAGAAATGAGACATGGGAGTTAGTTGACCTACCAAAAAGCAAAGAGGTCATAGGCATTAAGTGGGTATAAATGACAAAAACTACTCTTGAAGGCAAGATAAAGAGGCGTAAGGCAAGGCTAGTGGTGAAGGGCTACAAGCAAAAGCCCAGACGTGATTACAATGAAACGTTTGTACCTATACCAAGGCTAGAAATGGTAAAGACAATCATAGCCATTACTTCCCAACACAAGTGAAAGGTATATCAAATGAATATGAAGTCAGCATTTTTAAATTTAGTGCTAGAAGAAGAGGTCTATGTGGGATAACCACCCAAATATGAGATTCTCAAGCATGATAATAGAGTGTATAAGATGAAAAATGTGTTATATGGGCTCAAACAAGCCCCAAGAATATGGTATTGCCGTATAGACTCATATTTGGTAAGCAATGACTTTAGCAAAAGTGCAAGTGAGCCCACACTATACATCAAAGCATGCAAGTAAGGTATTTTGATTGTTGTATTGTATGTGGATGATCTAATATTCACTGGTAATGCAAATCAGTCCATTGAAGAATTCAAAATAGCCATGAAAAATGAATTTGAGATTGTTATTTTGGGGTTCTTCAAGTATTTTCTTGGAATATAGGTCAAGCAAATGGATGAAAGAATATTTATATGCCAAACTAATTATGCAAACAAGATTTTGGAGAGGTTCAAGATGTTGGACAACAAGCCTGTATTCACTTCAGTTGAGACAAGTCTTAAGTTGTGTAAAGATGATTTCAATAGAAAAGTAGACCCCACACACTATAAGAGCCTAGTGAGAAGCCTAATGTATTTGACTACAATAAGGTTGGACATCATGTATGCAGTCAGCCTCATATAAATATTTATGGAGACACCAAAGGAGATATATTAGCAAGCGGGCAAGAGGATATTGAGGTTTGTGAATGGAAAAAGGGAGTATGGAGTTTTATATGTAGCAGCAGATGAGTTTCAGCTTGTTGGTTACATAAATAGTGATTGGGTAGGTAGCCTTAATGACTGAAAGAGTGCTTCAGGTTATGTGTTTCATTTTGGGTCAGGAGTCCTATCTTGAGCTTCAAAGAAACAACCCATATTGTCACTTTTTATAGCTGAAGTAGAATCTATAATAGCCAATACAACAACATGTTAGGTTATATAGTTGGGAAGGATACTTTCTAATTTGCATGAGGAATATCAAGGAGCTTCTACAGTCTATTTTGATAATGTATCATCCATAGCATTATCAAATAACCCCATATTTCATGGCAGGAGAAAGCATATTGCAATCAAGTATCACTTCTTTCGAGAGTTAGTCAAAAATCATGTCATAGAGCTTGGTTTTTGTAAGTTTGATCAACAATTAGCTAATATTTTTACTAAGTTTTTATCTAAAGACACTTCCATGTACCTAAGAGGAAGGTTAGGAGTTATTAATGCAATAGCATTAGGCCTACAAAGTTTTATGGTAGCTCCAGAGTCCTACAATAGAGAAATAGATTTTAGCAGGGTAGCTATGGACCTTGATAGTCCATCTACGGATTTCGACAGTGTAGCTACAGATTTTGACAGTCTAATTAGAGATTACAGTCTAACTAGAGATTTTGGTAGGGTAGCTACAAATTTTATTATTCCAACTATGGATTACAATCCAACTATAGATTACAATCTAACTATGGATTTTGGTAGGGTAACTACGAATTTCAATAGTCCAACTATGGACTCTATCAATAGAGCTATGAAATTAAATAATAAAGCTCTAGACATGCATAAAAAAGATCCAAAAGTATTTGATAATCTAAATAGAAGTTATAAGGAGGTTTTGAAGACTAAGAAAAGTCCAGTTGACCATGGTAGGAAGGTTAAAAATAAGGGGGAATGTTAAAATATTATTATTTTTGACTCCTTACCTACTCGTCCAAGCAGCTCCAGAATGTGACAATTGAAACCATCAACTGCAGTACTGTTTAAATTTTGAAAATTTCACTGCCATTAGAGTTGGGTGGAAATTCAGGAAGTAGGTGAGTCTATCATAAAGAGACAAAGGAAAAGATAATGAATAGGAGAATAAATTCAACACAACAAAAACTAGTAGTTAGAAGAGATAAAAGAAATAGAAGACAAATATAGGGGTATGTGAGTAGAAGGAGAATGTACAGCATAAAATATTGGAGCATCAAGAATCCATAGAAAGGAACAAAATAGGGAAACACCTTGGAGATTGTAATAGCAACAGTTTGTCGTGGGTCCAGAAGAGGAGGAGGTAAAGTAGATAAGGCAAGAGAATATGTTTACTGACATTAGTTAGAAGAGAGCTAAGAAATATTAGAAGTTCATGTGAGTCATTTGTATACAGCTATAGCTATTAATAAAAGATTTTAATAGATATTTAAAGTATCAATTAATATGTGTGTGTGTGTGTTTCAGTCATACTCTTCCCTACCCTGTTTCAATCTATTGTATTATTTGCTTTTTGCCCATTTGGGCCTTAACATATTTAGTAATTTCTCCTTACATAATATTTAGAGATGTAAGCTTTTCCTACATAGATCTGAAAAGGGAATTATGAATTACAATAAAATTGTTCTCAAATGCATCATCTATAGAGAACCTACAAAATACATTAGCACCCTACTCTTTTTTTCTTAAAAAAAAGAGTAAAGTTACCATATATATATATATATATATATATATATATATATATATATATATATATATATATATATATATATATATATATATATATATTTGTGTGTGTGTGTGTGTGTGTTTCAATTTTTTTTTTGGATTTATATGTTTTTATATTAATAAATTAAATTATACAACTTTACCTATTACAAAAGTGGAAAAACACGTAGTTGATTAATTTTAAAAAGGGGGAAGTAATGTATGTTTACAAATAAATCTAATTTGAGCTCTGAACCCTTAATTACAACACAATTTATGACACAAATTTCAATAATTTTTATATTAAAAGATGCAAAAAAAAATTAAAGTATACAATTCTTCTCAAAGCACACAACACCAAAGGAAAAAAAGTCACTATAACACTAATATCAAAATATTCAGAAAAATAAAATTAACTATAACATATAATAAATAACATAAGGCATTACACAAAATCCATTAGTGTACATGAAAAAATACAACAAAGAAAATATTAAAGTTATAGAACTTCTTTTTAGAAGGCATTCATATAGTTTCTAAATTCTTCAATTTTTTCGCATGGGCCTTCATGATTGTCCTAAAGACTTCGATGATTATTCATTGACATAGCAAGGGAATATATACAATATAAAAATAGTTGGAAGAACTATAATGCTCTAGCAACTACCCAACTATAACACCTAAAAAAAACTAATTAACAAATAATGTAATAATTAAAACTATGCTAACATTCCCCCCTTTATTAAATTTGTTTTACACATGTACCCCCAAAATAGATCAAATTTCACCTTGCCAAGTGACTTGGTGAGTATATCTTCTATCTATAAAACTATTGGCCAATATTGGAGCTGAATATGGTGGTTTAAGCCTTGTTATTGAAAGTAATGGCACTAGACCTCAATGTGTTTGGTTCTTTTATGAAACACTAGATTCTTGACAAGATTCAACACACCCTTATTATCACAGAAAAAGATTGGTAGTCGATCTTCAAGAATATTTATTTCAGATAGAATGCAATGTAACCAAATTGCTTTGCACACAACTCTTTTTGCAGTATGATATTTTTCCTCTATGGATGAGAGAGCAATTATAGATTGCTTCTTACTAATCCACAATATTGGTCTAGATTCAAGATTCAAGATATATATTGTAGTTGATTTCCTATCATCAACAGATACAACATAGTCTGAGTTTATATAACCCTAAAAGAAGAAATGCGAGTTATTCTTGTATTTTATAGGTTATAATCTATTGTACCTCAATCATATCTCAACATTTTCTTTGTTGCAACCCAATAACACTTCTTTGGCTCCTGCATGAATCTCGAAAGATAGATAACAACAATACATATATCCAGTCTGGTATATGTCAAGTAAATGAGACTCCCAAGAAGTTGCATGTAGTGAATTTTATCTACTTGAGGTGAATCCTAAAATTTGGATAGTTGCAAACCTTTTTTCATCAGATTTGATAATGGTTTACACTTTTTCATCTCTTATTTCTCAAGTACCATCTTGGCATATTTCATTTATGAGAAAAAATGTGATTCTTATTTTTCCATATCTGAAAGCCAAGATAGTAATGAATTATCCCTAAGTCTGTCATGTTGAATGATTTCTTCAAGTCATTCTTTACTTCTTCAATGAGATCATCTAAACTTCCTATGATCACAAGATCATCCACATACAAAATAAGAATGACAATCTCTATACCTACCTTCTTAATATACAAATTTGAATTTGAGGGGATACTAATGAATCCATGCTACAATAGATGATCATATATCTTAATGTACCATGCCCTTGGTGCTTGATTAAATCCATAAAGTGACTTAATTAGATGACATACCTTTTGTGAATGTTTTTCATTAATTAAGCCTTCTAGTTGGTTCATGTACACTTCTTTCAAATGACCATTCAAGAATGTACTTTTGACATCCATCTAGTGAATATTCCATCCCTTTTGTTCTATAAGTGTGAAAACAAATCTAATGGTATTGATCTTATAAGTGGGTGAAAAGGTCTTCTCATAATCAATTCTTTCATGATGAGCATACCCCTTTATAACAAGTCATGATTTGTATTTGTTGATGGATCCATATTCCTTGTATTTTGTCTTGAAAATCCATTTTCAGCCATTGTATTTCTTTCCTATAGGTAGATCAAGTTCCCACATCCCATTTTTTATAAGGGCCTCATATTCAACATCCATGGCCTTCTTCCATTGAGTTTGACGTAAAGGCTCTTGAACTATCTCTGGTTCAATGCTGCCAACTACTAAACTCATCAATGTGAGATTAACTTCATTTCTTGCTTGTCTTCTTATCTAAACTCTTGATGAAGTATCTAGAATAGGGTTCAGGTGTGAGTCCCTAACAATGTTTTTTACGCATTTTAGATGTCGATTTTGTTTTTTATTTGATAAAGAATTATCTTCTATATTTCTAAGGTCAATGAACAATTCTCCTTGCATCTCACCTTCTTTGTGACAAGATTATTCATGCTCATCATCTGACTATGGGAGTAATCTATGAGAGGTGGTATGTTATGACTCCTTATGTGGTAATTATTTGAATGATGCCTCATCACAAACCACATCTCAACTTTCATAAATCTTCTATGTCTCAGGATTCATGAGATGATATGCTTTTGAGGTAGTAATGTACCCCAATAAAATGCACTAGATTGTCTTCAATTCAATCTTCTTCCTATTTTTAGATGGGATATGCATATATGATGTAAAACCACATACTCTTAGATGGGAGATCAAGGGTTTATGACCAATCCATACCTCTTCTAGTGTCTTGTCTTGAAAGATCTTTGTAGGTTCCCTGTTGAGAAGATATACAATTGTCTAAACTGCTTTTGTCTAGAATGGCACCTCTAACTGTGTAGTGAAAATCATGCAATGAGCCATATTCATGACTGATCAATTGCAATGCTCTAAAATTTCATTATGATGGGGCATTTAGGGATAAATCAAGTATTGTTTGATGTTTTGTTACTTTAATATTGCCAAGAACTCCTTTTATGTGAATTCCCCCCATTGATTTGAGTGAAGAAAATGAAGAGGCCTTTATGAATGGGTCACAACAATATAGTAGAAGAACTTAAATTGAGTGAAAGCTTTAGTCTTCTTCTTAAGAAAGAACACCAATGTATTTTGAGAGAAATAATTATAAGTACTTGAATCCTTGAAAAGAAGTAGGCAAGGATCTGCAGAGATCAATATACACCACATCGATATGATCTTTGGCATGAGAAGAACTTATCTCGAATGGAACCCTATGTGTTTTTTCCTACAAGGCATTCAAGGCATATAAGTAAATAATGGGAAAGCTAAGGAAGTCTACATACCATGGCCTTAGAGTTGAGTTGATACAAGGAGCCAGTATAAAGGTGTCCATATCAATAATTCTAAAGAGTAGTAAATTCTATCATAGAGGTAGAGAGAACAACTGCATCGGATGAAACTACATCTAGAGAAAATAAATGATCCTTCAAAAAATATCTATCAATTACCTTACATTTCCATGAGAGGAGATAGAATTTGGTGCCATTCTTGATCTAGTATTCCACGTTAACCTTATGATTCAGGAGGTGACTTACAAACAAGATATTTGTTATCAATCTAGGTATATAAGACACCTTTATGAGAATATATCTTCTCATCTTGAGAGGAATGGTGATAGTTCCAATTCCTTCTGCAACATACTCCTTATCATCTATGATTCAAACCTGATCTCCATTGGGTTGATTAATTAATGAATCAAAGAGTTCCTTACATCTTGTCATATGTTTGTTGTTACGTGAGTTAATCAACCAAACATTACTCATTGGTGAAGAGATTTGGTAGATAAGAATTATGTTCTTATATGCACTACAATCTACTTTGAATGGTACCTCCTCTTCAGATGCATCATCTTGTCCCAGTTCTTGTTGTAACACTACATGTCCTTGCTACTTCCATCATCAAGGAAATATTTTTTATTTATGTGAATCATCTCCAATGGATGTTCCCTCTCGATTGGATGTGCCTTAAGTCAAGGCATTATACCAATAGTGATCAGTGTCATGTGTATTGGTGCAATAAATATGACACCATTGTTTCACCTTCTCAAATTTTTATTTTTGTTGTGAGTACATTGGTGGTCCTTCTGGGAACTTTAGACCACGTTTCTTATAAATTAGTATTTTATCCTTGAACTCATTTTGGATGGATTGGATGGCTTCTTTTTGGAGTAAATTCACCGGTTCTTCAAAAGACACTACTTGTTTTTTAATGTTTAGTGTCATGACTAATGTGTGAAATTGAGAAGGGAGAGATCTCAATGTGATAAAAACCATCAAATTATCCTCAATCATTTCTCCAAGTGCAACTAGTTCTGCTCAAATTTCTTCCACTCAAAGTAAGAACTCCTCAACTTTATCACCATATTTCATGTTGAGAGTGTGAATCTTAGACTTGAGAAAAAAGATATTTGTTTGGTTTTTTGCATCATAGATGGTGGATAAAATGTCCCAAGCCTCTTTTGATGTTGATGCATCATGAATATGAGGTTAAACCTCATCGATGATACTAAGCGTGATCAACATCAACACTTTGGCATTAGACTTGTCATATTTCATTTTCCCATCAACTCTAGTAGGATGGGTCATTATACCAATGTCAATGCCCCATAATTCTTTGAATTGAAGAATCATGCACATCTTCATCTTCCATATGGAAAATTTTGACCCTTTGAGAAGTTTGAAATAATAGGAGTAATTTTGGTGCATACATTATCGTTAATTATTTAAGAAAGATTTCACAAAGCTAAAAAAAATAGTATTTTATTGCTTCAAAATTATGTATATAAAAATATACTAGATTTAAAGCACCTTTTTTTCTCTTTCAACAGGAGCCTCCTTTTTGGGAGCAATAGCCATGGTATTTTATTCCTTCTTCATAGGATTTGTATTTGGAAAAAGGGTTGTTAATAGTCAACACCACCTTTATTGGCTCTCCAATTTTAAAAGAATGTTAGACTGGCTCCTCACCTGGTGTAAACTTATGGGTTTTTTGAATGATCACCGTATAGATAGATTTTGTGTTGGGAATAAATTTTGCCTCATGGATTCATGTCTCAAGTCCAAAACTAGTGCGCTACCCACATTAGTGATCAAAATAATGATGGTCTATTGAATATCATGATTTTATGGTATAAGAAGTTCAAAGCTCCTTCAGGCCTCCAAATCAAGATTAATGATCACATGGCCTACGTTTTGGATGGAGTGCATCTTATACTATGGGGGTTGATTTGATATTACATTTGAAATATAAGGCAATGCCAAGCTTAAATATAAATTAATCCCTTATCGAGCAGATGCAACTCAAACCAACTTAAGTTGAGTTATGTCATGATCGAGGGTTTTAGCACCTATATGCTGCCAATAGTCTTGGATGAGTATTCCACTATGATACCAGATGAAGAGCTTATAAGACTTTGATTATTAGTCATTAACATAGTAGGAAAATATATGTAATATAAAAACATTTGAAAGAATTGTAACGATCTAGTAACTACCCAACTGTAACACCTAACAAAAAACTAATAGTTAACTTAACAATGTGATAATTAAAACTATGCTAACATGTCTACTAGGAACCTCAACTATACTTTGTTATTCTTCATTTTATTTTAAAGGATCTAATTAGAAATAAGAGTATATTACATGACTTATTTTAGAGAGGAGAATTGAATCAAGAAATCAAAGTAAATTCAATAAAATGAAATTTAATAATCAAAGTAATGTTGTTAAAGAAGTAATAATGTAATATATGTTTTTAAATATGCATGAGTACAATTTGTCTAAATATTTTGTACATTAAATTATTTGATATTCCCATCAAGAAGAGTTTTTTTGAAGATAATTTTATTGTGAAGAGAGTTGGTAAATCATGTTAAAATTGATTCCAGATCAATTTGGATGAATTCCAAGTCCAAAAAGTATACATAATAGTTTCATTACTATCGTTAAAGGGCCAAGAAAATGTAAGCACCCATAGAAACCCTAAGTCTATAAAAAAAATGAGTAACTTGTAATTAATTGCTCTTTAAGAAATAATTTGAGCACTAACCTTTAGATCTCCAAACATTTGTACATTGTTTAATCCATTTATTTTGAGTCAACTTACAACTCTACTTTAGGTTTAGTCTTTTTTTAATAGACATAATAGGCAACAAACTAAGATAGGATATTTTTAGAGAGAACTGATTAAATTTAGTACCATTAGACCACCTTCAGCCTTTGATGAAGTTATAATGACTCTATGTATAAATAGTAATGAAATCTTATTTGACCAAGGAAATAATGAAATCTATAATGGGTTTATCCTTTTTTCAACAAAAGGAAAATAGTTATTAATAGATGGTGAAGGTAACCACCCCATTACCAAGGAATTCCAAATATTTCAATAATTTTAATTCTTAAGAATATGACAGATGTAAATTTTTAAATATGATAAAATAATCCAAAATTCACACAATTTACTATTATCAGAAGAAATGTAAAAAATTTTAATTATAAACTTTTAATTTGTGTGTATAGCGTGAATAAAGAAATGAAGTAATCCTTAAGGAAATAATAAGATATTTAAGAGTGATTCTTATAGAGGAAATACATTGTATCCTTGTGGCTCATGGTAAATATTGTTAGGAAAGCATGTTTGTTCAAGATCAATTTATGGATTGTTCATCTCTTCTAATTTAAAATAATTTTGATCCATTGTAGGGTCTTTGTCTCCAACATTGTTTAAAATCCTGATTCATTCAATTCTTCCTAAATAGTTGTGAAATCACTCCTCACCTAAAAATAAATGGATATTAATATAAGTTTCCCAAATATTGTCAAAAAGTTGGCACCTATAGAGCCACTCATAAAAAATCATGTTAAGAACACTAAACTATAGATGTTCCAGTTGTTTTTTATCTGTAAACTAGGTGGGTATTCCACACTAAGCTTCACCAACACAGATCTTATAATCATAGATTAAAAAAATTGATAGATGATTTTTACAGGGTGCTTTCAATATTAAAATAGATATGAAAAGCTGTTGTAAATGAAATGTGTAGAATATTAAACATAAAAATCAAGATAAATATCAAAAAAATAAAAAAATGAACACACTATGTATCTTTGAAAAACCCAGTGTATGAAAAAATCCAGTCAGTGAGGTAATTGCAGTCCCATTCTACTATGTAGTTCAAAAAATGTATAAGTTACTACCAAACATGGCCTTTAGAGAGAGATATTCCACTCATAAACACTCCAAATATTGTTCAAACAACATATTTTCACTTATCAAACACATTAAAAAGAACAAACACAATTGTCACAATCACTCAAAACTAGGAAACAATGAGAAAACATAAAAAATGACTCAAAATTATAAATTACAATGTGAATCCAACTTCAAATAATATTACTACCTTATTGATCATGTTTCTAATGTTTTCTATCTTCAATAAAGGTTGTGATTATTCCCTTTCACCTTGGAACCTGAGAAAGATCTCAAGTAAGCTATTATAAGGGAGTGGAAATGTTTGAGACAATTCCATTCACGTGTTTCATATGGTGGTGAAATCACTGCAGTATGAATACTAATAGTTTCACAATAATCACTTAAAAATAGTGGTGGTTATGCAACCAATAAGATGGTTAAGAAACTAACACATGCAAAAACTAGAGGTTTTGTCATTTATGACAAACCCCAAAAATTCAAGAGATGAAATTTATTGAATTCACCATCTTGAGGATGTCCAAATCATCTTCATACTAAATCTACCACTTAGACTTATCTAAACTAATGTTTTAATATGGAGTGTCCTCTAATAGTGTTATACAATAATGAATTATATAAATTGTAAATAGTGGAATCATCTAGTGAATATGTCTAGTACATCAGATTCATATTTTAGATCATACCTCCCTAATTTGAAACTTTTAAGTTCCTCAAATATTCAAGAACTCTATCCATGAAGAAATATGTTCCCCACATCTTCTTCGGAATACCATTTGTCCTTATCGGGTAGTTATCCCTTTAACCCAACTAGAAAAAATATTTTTCACTCTTCTTATTTTCCTTTCGTTCTTATGTAGCAAAACATACTCTAATTTTAGCTGACTATAAATGATGAGGTATTCAATTGAAGGTATTAAAAACTATTAAAATAATGTACTAGCTGGATTCAACGACATATACCACATAACATATGTCATGAATAAAGAGAGAGATACATAAATTGGATAAAAAAATGTACCATTAATATTATATGACACTACACAAAGGTAGAGATTGAAATATATAATGAACCTTTGACATTCTCCTCTATTTCATTCCAATGTTGAAAGTGAGGGAGATCATTTCTTATATAAATCATAAAAGGAATCACAAATGCAATTGGTTACATTAAGACCATGTTTGTTTGCAACTTATAATTTATTGCATGTTATTAGATCATTTAATGTTTAGGTGGGCTTAATTGACCCTTAACTTAACTTGGTATTTAATTAAACAATAATAATAATATATTATTTATTAACACAAGGTAAAAAACTCATGAAATAAGTAATAAAATTATATTTATTTAATACTTACCAATTTTATTAAATGTTTTTTGGGATGGTTGAACCCGTTGGTTGCAATGGCCACCTCCATTCACATTTCACTATAAATACGATTTTACCCCTATTGTGAGATATCGTGAACTGAATATTTCATATTTGTGTGTGTAAAATATTTCTGAAGGCTATTGAGAGGAAGTGAGAAGAAGAAGGTTATATGTTGGGGTTCATATGTTTCTCAAATATTGAATAATCATTATGGATTTGTTTACCTCATTTTAAAGTGTTACCACCTACATCTGTGTTGTGGATATTCATTATGTTTCTTTCCTAATTGATTATGTATCTATATCTATTTATTACATTTCAAATTATTTCATGGTACTAGAGCATGGAATACAGAGTTGAATTGGCAAGACCGTGGTGAATTATTGATCTGCGGAGTATTCCTAATTATCATATATTAAAATTCAAAGCAAATTAATTTTCTTTTAACTTGGTATAGCCTTGGTATGACCATAGGAGGGTTAATTTTATTTCTAGCAGTGTTGGAGGGCTACTTAAAACTTGTATGCTTTGGATCTTTATTCAGTCATCCTAGATCCCTATCAAGCAACCATAGGGAAACTCAAGCATTCAAAAATAACCTCTAATCTTCATGTGGTGCACTTGTATGATGCCCCTGTATAAAGGAAATTTAAAATTAATTTGTTTTTGTCCTTCTTAAGGTTGTTTATTGCTTTAAAAGGTCACATCATCAATATTTAAGCATTCTAAAAGTAATTATAGAGTCTGAAAATGTTTTTCAAAGATTTCGTAATTTTTATTAAGCTAATTGGGTAGTTATATACAATAATAGTGGATTGAAAATTTAGTTCCTAATCTAAAAATTATTTTTTGAAGGTGTTTTATGTACTAGCAGACCAATTTAGGAAGATTCCCAAGGTTTTAATTGATTTGGTGGCCTATACATGCACTGGTTAATTATTTAAATCTCCTCGGATGCTAATATTGCATTTATATGGTACATGTATTTCCCGAGCAAGCCAAAAACTTTGAAATTTTTTTTTTGTTGATTTGGATTGTATTAATATGTATTTTATGTCTAAATCTCATTCATTTATGCTTGTAATCCCTCCTAAAAATATATTGAATCCTTCTATTAGAAACTCTTGGGATATCCACTCTGCCAGAAGTGCTATTGTATGGCTTAGAGGAATGAAACAACAAATTCTTTACCAAAAAAATCATTTTAAAGCTTGTTATGGCACTAACAATCCATTTAAGGAGGATTCTTAAATTTTAAATCCATTTGGAAACTATACAATTTAATGTGAGCATTTGTTCACATACACATGCACCATAAATAGGCTACAGGTACGTAGTTAATGTTACATAGTTTTGAAGAATTATTTATAAAATTCTTTTTTATTTTTACTCTCAAATTTATATGTAAATCCTGGTCCCACCTACATTGGCTTAATTTTTTAGTTTAAACAGTTCAAAAAGGGGTTAATTTATTTACTTTTTGATATTACATGTCGTGTATATGGTTATTAATATTTTTTTATTTTTTAAAAATAATATAAAAATGAATATATTTAAATTAGTGTATGTAAAATTTCAAATAAGTTCTTAGTTGAGTTGGTGGACCTTATTTTGCTAAAACTTGTAAAAGGGGATCTTTTGTGTTCAAACCTCTCCAACCCTCTTTCAAAACTAAATTTTTCTTCCCATTTTAATTAATTTTTTAATTCCATTTTTTTTTGTGCCATATTTCTCACATGAAAAACCCCTATACTTGTTAACCTTGTTTTGAAATTTGACTCGATGAATGTTTTGTTGAGCATAGTTGTGTGACTTGTCAACCTTGTTTTGACATGTTGATCTGTAGGTTTTGGTACATGCCAGACGCATTGTTGTAGTCCATTTTTTTATTTTAAAGCCTCCTATTATTGTTTTTAAACTATTTTAATAAAATTATTTAGATAGTTGTTCTATATGTGACACTTTTGACACCTATTATAGTGTAATTTGTTGTAATTTATTGAATTATGTCATATTTATTTGAACAATTAATTTTTTTTTGTATACTAAAAATTTGCTTTATTTTGAAAATAGAGTACAAAATCTCATTTAAAAAGGGTTTAACTTTAAGCATTATCTAGTGTCATAGTGTCAATTTTAAAAAGAAGCAATGGCTTCTCTTAATTTTGTACAAGATAACTCACAAATGCTTAATGTATCTAATGATAATATCTATAAAATTCACATTAAAGTAGTATTTATGGCCTGAAAGCTGTGGAATATTGTCATTGGTATTGAAAAATCTTCATCGGGATGACATACGATACCTAAGATTTCAAGTGCATTTCAACATAAATCACAAGAATCTATCTCAATTATTTTACAGAGTGTTAAGGATAAATTCATACTCCATATAAAAAATCATGAGTCTCCTAGAAATTCATGGAAATGCTTTGAGTCTATGCATGAAATCACTCATCTCTCTAAGATAATTAAATTGATTCTTGAATTGCTAGCTACACCTATGAAAGGTGATGAAAAGGTTTTTAATTTTCTTGTTAAAATTAATAATATTAAATCTCAGTTAGATGGATGTATCTATAATTTATTTAAAGATCAATTATTTTATCTTATTATTTCCTTTAACATTTATAGATTTTTTGTAGTTTTATCTCAATTTTGAATTCAAAGTACCAAAGAGAGCAAGATATCTCTGACCTCACTACCCTATCAACTATTCTAATTCAAGAAGAGCAGTGATGTATAAATATGATTCTAAAGTGAATTCCACTCAGGCACTTCTCACTCTCAACCCTATTTTTGAGAATAATAAAAATTAAAAATCTAACCCTAATTTTTTTAAAGACAAAAATAGGAACAATAAATCTGGCAATAAAAATCATAAACCTAAGTTTAATAAGATGTATAATATGAGTGGTAAATTTGGTCATAGAATGGAAACTTGTTATAAAAATAAAAATAGAGTTAATAATAAATCTTCTAATAATAAGGGGAAGAAATCTAATCAAAACAAATAAAATAATCAAAATCTTAATCAGAATAATAATTAGGATCATAATTCAAATGTCATTTCTTTATATGATGCTTTATTTACTTCAAATGAGAATGAATGGATTATAGATAGTGGTTCATCACAACATATGACTTGCTTATCTAGTATTTTTTATGATTCTAGATATTTTTCTAAAAATATTTACTAAGGAAATAATTCATTTTTAGAAGCAACTAAACAAGGAAAAGAAAAAATTATCAATGTTGTTATTAATGATGTTTTCTTTATACCTAAACTTAAGAAAAATCAGCTATCTTATTCTCAACTTATGAGTGATAATTTTATTATGACATTGCTTAAATATGTCTAGTCCATTAGAAATAAATCAAATTCTTTGATTGTTGAAGGTGTTCAAAAGAATGATTTATACATTTTTTATGCTTATTCTACATATTTTATTTCATCACATAATAAAAATAAATATCAATTATGGCATGAAAGATTGTGACATGTGAATTTTAGAAGTTCAAATAATATGTTTGCTCATAATATTTTTATTGGAATTTATTCTATATCTTCTTATCATAAAACTTGTAAGGGTTGCTTATGTGGTAAGCACTATATTTACCCCTTTCACAAGAATCATAATTCGAAATTCTCACATCATTTAAAATTAATTCATAGTGATGTTGCAGGACCTATTGAGGTTGTATCTCATAATAGTTATTTGTGTGTTTTTACTTTTATATATGATTATACTAGTGTGTGAACTAATTTATAAGTGTTATTAAAATTAACTAATATTAATCTAATCAAAATTAAAACCTACGATAGAGAAACAAAGAAAGGAAACTTAAAAACACAAACTTTATGCTTTGAATGTGCAAGCTTTCTTCATTTTGATATACATTTGATTTGGTCTTTGAAATATAGTGCTGACTCTTCCAATGGAAAGGAGAACAAGCAATATTTTTATGCAAGTCTTTTATTCACTTTGATTCGCTTTGATTTGATTGTGTATAGAACTCTATTAGCATAAGTCTAGATTCTCCAAGATTTGATTTCAAGACTCATGATTCAAAACTCAGGATCCTTGAAAATAAAGGTTTTCAAGTTTATTTATATACTTTTAGAGAGGTATCCAATGATGGAGGATTATTTGGACTTATTCAATGATCTAAATGATCAACGATAGCTAATGAGTCCTCACTAACAAGGATGAAGACCATTTCAAATGGTTTAGAGAAGAATGGGATTGGTTAGCTAACTCAACAAGATTAAGTCAAATTTCTTGACAACTCAGGAGATGAGTCATAATAAGTTGAGAAATTTATGGATTTGGTTGGGATGAGGGATAAAAATGTGAGAGATGTTTTGATGAGGTGTAAAATCTAGATTTTATTATTTAAAATAAGGATTTAAGTGTGCATAATTGACTAATTTGATTTTATTTAATTATTTAAATTTGGAGGAAGATGTGATGAATTAATAAAAGAATTATTAATATGTTTAAGTGCATTTAGACACTAAATAAACTTTAGGTGTCTACATTTACCCCTCTTTGAAATAGTGTTGCAAAATAATACTATTTCAAAGAATATTAGTGTTGATGATTAAAAAAGAAAAAAAATCCTCAATTGAATGAAAATGAGTTTGATGATTCTCCCTTGAGGATTTGTATGAGAAAATGGACAAATTCTTGAAATTGATTAAAAACAAAGGAAATGGATAAAGGTATGTGGATGAACAATAAATCAACTTATTATAGAATTGATGTTAATCTTACAAGATGTTTGTTATGTAAAAAAAATTCCCTTAGTTGATGAAGACTAGAGTATAGATTTGAAAAAAAATAGTTTAACCATTCAAAGATTGTATACTTAATGTTTTGATAATGATGTAGGGGTCAATTAAGCAGTTGCAGGAACAACATCTCCAAACAATAATAAGTTGTGGACCAATAAATAGAAAAATGATATTGAATTTGTAAATAATTATGTTTATTTGATTCAAATATATTTTTACAAGATGTTGAAATTTTATAATGAATTGACTTAATGTTTTTTGGATTTGAAAAATGGATGAAGAAATGAGTTGGATTAGGGGATATGGGAAATTTTTGGTAGCATAGAATAATATAAGTAGGAGAAATGGGGATTAGAAAATCATTTGTGAAATTTGATTATCAAGGTTAGTTGCTAAGAATTATGATTTGAGATATCTTATCTGAGACATGCGAGGAAACATAGACTGTATCACACACCACAAGCATCAAGCAGAGTAAGGAGATTTCAGAGATCTGAGAGGAGCGGGCCTCTGATAAGTGAATTTTTTTTTAATTTTTTTGCATTTATTAGGGCTTAAAGTTTGATAAAATGAAATCATAGTAATAAAAATGGTGATTTTGGCATCAAAACTAATTATTTTGTGAGGGTAAACAACAATTTCTCTAAACATGGTAATGATTTTGCAAAATAGGGTAGTGATTTCATTTTAGGTCAAAATGGCAATTTCATTGTTTAGCAATAACAAATTCATTTGACCTAGTAGTGAAATCATTGGGTATAGAAGTGATTTCTATGAAGGTAGCATCAAATTCATGAAAAGGGGTTGAAAGTGAATTTATAATTAATAGTGAATTTGTAACTTATAGGATCAATTTTGTGGTGTATAAGAATGAAAGAAGAATGATATTATTGAATGAAATAAAAAATGTTAGTGTGATTTATTTTTTTGATATTTTGATTGAGTATTTAGAATGTAGTGATAATGATGATTTGAATGTTGAGTTAATTAATGAAATGCTAATGTTTGTGATTTGTGGGAGGTACTACTAGTGCTTGTGATATGGGACCAGATATTTGTAGTGATGGTGTGGATGGAGAGATTCACCAAGTATGAGTTTGGTGTACTAGAGGCAAGTGGATTATCCTAGATTATATAGATGCCAGAGGTTTGAGTAGATAGAACTCTTTTGAAAGCATTGGCAAAGATATGGCATAGTGAGATGAGCACCTTTCACTTACCGATGGGGGAGATGACCATTACTTTAGAGGATGTGTATCATATTTTGGGTATCCCAATATGAGGTAGATGTGTTTACTGGGGTAGGGTCCATAGGATATTACATTATACTATATTTTTACTGATGGTTTGATTCCATTTGTTAGAGGCATATTGATGTTGACTATTTTACTAATTTAAAGATGGATTGTCTTACTATTTTACTTATGGATGTTGTTAGTGCCATGTTTCTTTCTGACAAGAATAGAAGGTTATGTCCTATTGGGTTATTATATGTGATTGGAGACATGATGGATATGGGAGAGAGATTCACTTGGGTTCCATGCATGTTATCACACTTATACAATGATTTACATCACTTTATTTATTTAGGTTGGGTAGAGATTGGGCTATTGACATTACTACATGTATGGTGTTGGGAGAACATTATGATTGAGAGGCATGTTAGACATATGATCACACAATATGATGGCAATCCATTGGTATATGGATGGCATGTGATTATTAGGACACATAGACCACACTTGGGAGATATGGATTTTTATAGGAGGGAAATGGATGAGGTAGGTGATGATCATATCACCTAGAGACATTATAGGGAGTTTGTGTTTCAGTGGCCACATGAGGATCTTCACATGGACTACATGATGACCCCTTGATACATCATTGGGAGATGTGTATACTATATAGAGATATTACCTAGATAGGGTGATGAAATAGTTTGGTGTGAGGTAGCATATGCCAACTGGACCACATGTTTTTGCACATTTTGTGAGGGAAAGACCACAATGGGTATGATACTTGATCCAGCCATCATTGATCATAGTTGGAAATAGTTACAAATAGTTAGATGGAATAATCAGAGAGATGCCATTGATGTAGGAGTGGTAGATGGTTATGAAAATTGGTGGGCTCGATAGAGACCATTGAGATTTACTATGACATATGTTCCACCATGGATGTGGAGGTAGAGGTTGGTGGTTATCTTGAGTAGATGGCCACGAGGTATAGGTTTGGGAATCTAGATCAGGAGGGATGTTGTAGTAAATAGAGGATGACCACAATCATGAGTATGAGGTAGAGGATGTACTATGGAGACTAGTCAGATACATGATGTGCAAATCATAGATGTGGAGGATATTGAGATTTTTTGTGAGGTGGGGGTTGACATTAATGTTGATATATGTATGGACCTTAATACAAAGTGGTGGATTAGAGGATATACTCCATTGGTATAGTTGGAGAGAGAGGATGATGATGTAGGATATGACACTACCATGAGAGCCTCACATGACAACCCGATATAAAAAGGGGATGTGGCTAGATATTCACATGCTCTAAGATATACAGAGGAGAATTCACTTATTGATAGACTCCAAGATGAGATTAGGGCTTGAGATAGAGAGATAGATGGATTGCACCAAGAGGTGGCCAAGTTATATGGTGTAATAAATGGTAGAGGGTATTAGACTTCATAGATTAGATGATTATAATCTAAGTTGGATAGGCTATAGGGTATTATAGATGGGATGGATGGGGATGTCATGGCTATAGGATTGATTTCTCATAATGTATATACCCTAATGCTAGATTATATAGCACTCACATAACACTACAGGAAAGAGAGGGACACAACTGTTACTAAGTTTTTAGAGGCTAGAGTATTATTAGCTAGAGGTGGGAAGATAGCCACTTTGGATAGAGTGATGAGGGCCATGGAGCATGCCACATACTATAGGAGCTTATATGAGGAGGTTGTACCATGAGCTCAAAGGGTACCATCTTTTAGAGAGTACTCTATGAGATGGTCGACATCTACTAGATTCATTCAACTAGTGGATTTAGAGCGGTCAATGGGATAGGTAAATTACATGATGGGTCCTCCATGAGGCACATCATGATGTGGAGAACTATTCCTGAGACTAGACACTCTATCTGAGGGACAAGATGAGACATAGATATAGGGGAAATTTTGATAGATGGATTCATTGATGTATAAATATGTTGAGATGTACCTTTTTATATAGATACATTTGATATATATATATATATATATATATGATTTTATGATACTTTGTACTATGATACTATGGATATTAGACATTGATGGACTTTTGTTATTGGTATATATGGATTTTATATATGACTGACAGATGAATGGATATATGATAGCACTAGTTATATTTCTTGCATTTTGATTTATGCTAGCATGTTTTAATTCCTTCAACATATTTATTATAGATGTATGACTTATGTAATTATTGGATGATGTGTTTATATGTAGAAAGTGATATATCTGCATTTCCTTTGTTTTTGTTCTTTGCATTGGAATGCCAACAATATTTGAGCTTTGAGAAACCTGATTTTTAATATAACATAAAACAAATTACCACTAATGATATTGAATAATCATGATGAATGTTGATGTTTTAAGAATATGAAAAAGGAAAGAATAAATTATGTTTTAGAAAAGTATGTCATGATATAGTCATAACCATACTACATATGCATTTCACAAAATAATCTTATAAACACATAGAAAACAATAAGTAATCAACAAGATGTGAAAACAAAAGTAATCTATATGATTGTAAAAATCAAAATGTAAAAAAATGTCATGTAAATGAGTGTAACATAGACAAAATGACAATTTTCAAGAATTTGAAACAAGAATGACGCACATAACTAAACAAAGAGTAATTCAAGAATTGAGTACACTTGACAAAAGAAAGGAAAATAACCATTGGAATGGTTAGAGATAAAGTGAAATAACCAACTTAATGGCTAAGGATAAAGAAAGGGATAAAAATAACCAAGTGAAAGGTTAGATATATAAAACAAAAAATATAATAATGAAAACAAACAAAGGGTGTAAAATTTTGAAAAGTTATAAATAAATACAATCAAAATAAGGACTAGACAATTATAGCCAAGAATGAGGCTAGGAACCTAACAATCGAGAGATAAATGTAAGGATAATCTAATCCATATTATTTGGGGAAATGGATGATGGGGAAGGTAGTGGCCAATCTAACCCTAGAGATCCCATGTATCTAAGTGTTTCCTAAATAATCCACCTTAAATTAAGTTATATGGGGATATCAGGTCAGATGTGGTTCTCCCAATATGGGAATTTATGAGAAAGTGGATAATTAATGAATATTTTTTCATGTTTAATGAAAATTATGCATGAATGACTCACCCAAGAAGGAGAAGACGATGTGGAAGATAGTTTAGAATGATAGATGTGTTGAAATTGATGTTTTTAGGATGTTTATTTTTTCTATTTTTTTAATTTGAAATAAGGGATATAAAAGACATTTTTTCAGTGTCATGAGAAATAATGTAGCTTCACATATAGGAATAATCAACCCTTAACTTTAGCATGTTATAAGATAAAAAAACTAACAATTGACAAAATGATAAACTTGGGAATATACAATGGATGATTGAAAAGAGTGATGCCCCCAAGTAACTAGGGAGATTATAGACAATGATTTAGCATGGTGCCAGAAGCCTAGTTTGATAAATACATATAAAACATTGTGGATAAACTTGATCAATTATTTTATATGTGATAATTAATTGTTGTATGTACATAAAATAAAAAATTCAATTTGTAGAAAAAGAGTGAAAGGTAGAAAATGATAAACGGTGAAGACAAATAATCAAAATTATGTATAAGAAATAAGGGTGACCTAGTCCTTATGATTAAAGGATAAAATGTACATCTTTTCCAAAATTAAAAAAATTTGAATGTTGTTAGATGTGTCTAGAGAGAATTAGCCCTGATAGAATTGGTTAATGGGATAAAGTATACCCTTTGTAGCATAGACACGTAAATAAGCTATTTGAATAACTATTTATTTGATCATCATTTGATTATATTTGGTTTATGACCCTGTATATGTAGTCTCATGTGACTAGGAAGACACATGGTCTTATCACCAAAGACTATATATAGGTGAGTAAGGGTATCTCTCCCCAATGTTAATCCTACACAACTAGGAAGATGTAGAGGCTCAACACTGAAGATCAATGAAGGGTGAGAGAGATGGATTTTGATTTTGATAATTTTTAAATAAGGATGCTATGTTATACTAGATAATTATACCCTAAATCTTGGCCCCATGCAACTATTAATATGCAAGGGCTTATCACTGAATACTAAGATACACAAGAAAAATTATCCTATTTCTTGTTATAGCCTACTTAATGTTTCTACTTGAAAGGGAACTATAAGAGGAGATTTTATCATGGACAATCTTCTAAACAAGGATGTGGATTAGTATTTTATAAATCTAGCAAAGAGATGTAAGAAGAAAAAATTTACTTTGCTCATAAGAATTAAGGCAAGAATAAATGTAATGTTAATTTTTAAAATGTATTTCATGAGATAATAGGGTGATATAATAAGCTCCAATTAAAAGATGTGTGTTATGTGAACTGACAACTAAATAATCACTAAACATAACATCTGATATATAATACAAGATGTACATGATGGCATAATTTAATATGGTGAATACAAATTGCCCCCAAGTTTTAAGGGACTTGTAAATAACAACTTTTTTTTTTTTTTTTGTGATTTTATGATTATTTTGTGGATTTATTGGCATCTGTACCAAATGGAAGTTCACAAGATGCATATGTTTCTTATGTTTTTATCTTGTCATCCCATGCCAACTCTAGATAGTCTCTATTGTTCTAACTAAATTTCTTTATCAATTTCTATTTCAGTTCTATTATTTACTTTGAATATTACTTGACCAAGATAAGGTTGTTGAACCCACCAAGAACTATTATCAAACCACTCAAAATGGCATTATCTATTTGGGAATTCTTGTTGAATGAATATATCTAGATATAAATTTCTTTGGAAAAGTTCTATGGTAATTTTATTTTTTCTTGAAAAAACACAATTATCAAAGAGACCTACATTGATATGTTTGATAGTAAAGCTAAAGTCTAGAAACCTTCTAATAGTTATTCTGACCATCATGGAATCTAGACATCTTTATCTATAAGGACTACAAATGATTTTATTGAAGAGTATCAAACACTAGGGACTAATGAGCTCTCCATACATACAAAAACCAATATCTCTTACCCAACCACTATTGACTAACCACCAAATACTATAAAACTCAAAATAGGATAAATCTATATTGAAAATCCTTAATTCCTTAGAAAATCCAAAATGTTCAAAATTGCTATGATGTGCCTTGAAATTAATCTAAAAATCATGATCCAAATTGTTATAATTCCATTCTACCAGTTTGGTATAATAAGTATGTAACATAGGAGTTAAGATTTTCTCTTGGATTGTAACCAAGAGATCATTCCATGTCATCTCTCTCCTAATTAACATGATGTTTTTATTGTTTATGATGTCATTGTCATCAAGTAACAAGGATCCAATTTTTTCATCTATTGGTGTACTTGGATTACTTTTTGGAGCTTCAAGCAAGGGTTGGTGAAGTAGAATTTCTCCAAATGGGATGTTTTCATGTATTTTTATAAATGTTATAATTGATATGTTTCCATGGGATAAGTCCAACGAGGTCCATTTCTGTGGATTCCAGTTGACATGTCTAGGTAGTGTAATGTTAATTAGAAAAGTAAGAATAGTGTTCATGAAAATGGAATAGACTGATTTGATGTCATTTAGATGATGTGTATTGATATTGGATTAGGCTTCTTCCTTACCTGTAACATTATCTCTATCACTTGAAAGCTTGTCTACTAATAAAATTATTGTTGGGACCAAAGTGGATGTTGAATTTTCTTATAATCCTAAAATAAATTGTACATCTGATTTTTGATAATAAATTTGATCTTAGTTTGGATGTGTCCATAAGGATGGCTTGATGAATTGCTTTATTACCAAATTTCCTTTTCACTTATCTCTTATAAATGTTGGATTTGGGATGGACATATTTTTGGAAACATGAACTCTTAGGTGTTGGGCTGAAGGCATATGATAATTCGATGATAGGTGGATTAGATAATGTTTGGGTCAAGATTAAGTGTTTATCAAAAATGGGTATTTGATCAAAAATGGTTATTTAGTAGATAATGGATGAAAGATTATGATTTTTATTTGGAAATGAGATGGTTTGATTTGGTTTAGAGATACATATTGACATACCCTTGAAGTAGGATTTTCAAATATGAATAGATGCAGGTTCATTCTGATGTATTCTAGATCAACCAACTCTTGGCTAGTGTACTAAGGGATGTTGGAATTATAACTAGTGGATGGGAAATTTGTATGATTTTAGAAAAGAGGTTCACTAGTGATAGGATGATGTTGTTGTTGGAATTCACTAGTAAAAAAGTATATTGAGGGAGTGGCTTGATTTTGGAAGGATTGGCTTGTTGGATTTGTGTTTAAATTGGAAGTATGTGTGTTCTATGAATTTTGAATGTGTGGGTATTTATGAAAAAGTTTGGATATGAATTTTAGGATGAATTGGATGTAAAATCAAATGATTGATTGTGATGATTATAGAAGGATTGGTTTTGATGAGTGTAAGAATCAAAAGATTGATTTGAATGAAACATAGTTGGATTTGATTAAATTGGAGTTTGATTTGTAAATGTCTTTTGGTACATACAAATATCAGGAAGTGGTGGTGAACATACATTAGTGTTATTATTAGAACCAAAAGTCTGATTTACATTGATGTTATGATTAGAACCATACAAATCTATGAACATATTTTGATTTGTATTTGGTGGCATTTGGTATATGGATGGTGTAGGATTGGGAAAATTATTTATAGAATTTTGATTATTATAACCTAAAAATTGATTTGATGTTAGCCTTTAAATTAAAATTCTAGTATTATTCCATGGGTGAACATGAATAATCATTGAAGCTAGAAATTGATTGGCTGTGGCTTGGATTGAAATGGTTGGTTGAGAAGATTGAATAATTATCCATATCTTGATTTGATTAATTGATGTTTGAGTTTAAATATAGATTTTGATTTGATAAATGACTGATTTGGCATTGATTCAAATATGTAAATGAATCAAAACTAGTTAGATAAAACCCCTGGTTATAACATGGATTATTTAAAGTTTGACTTGAATTGATGAAATTATGGTTCCAGTATGCCATGTTTCTTACAATGGATGACACTATTAACAAAACACTAAAATAACAAAATGACTAAAAGTTTTATTAAACAAATTTACAAATAAGATACGTGTCAAACACAATAAAATAAAAATTATATTCTTAAATGGTCAAGAGATTGCACATAAAAGGTGAAAACTAAGATGAGGGTCATGAAAAACTATTGGGCATTTTGATGTCACTAACTCATCTGTGTTTTCATCTATGACCTAATATTTTAAGGCACTAACCATGAAGGATCTTGTTATTCCCATGGTCCACTATGTCCAGTTTCAAGGGTGTGTGAAGGTTTCTTCTTGGTACTAACCGCTAACTAATAAAGTAAAGTTGAATGACAAAAGAGGTTATCTTAGATTTAAGGTTTAAATAAGCATATATGGGGAGGAAACCATGGAATAAATAGATAAAATAGATGCACACTATTGGTTATTATCCCAAAGTGCCCAACACAGTTGTAGGGGTCTTAGTGTGTTGACAATTGAAAATATCATATTTCAAGGTAGTTGTCAAAACCTGGGGTATTGGAGCATAAAATCCCCTCACATCATGATGTATTTAATACACACAATTGCTTAGGCAATTAAAATAGCTGGATCTCAATTATATACCCCATCGATAAATGAAGTTTTACCTATTGCATGGTGGTAAAATTTATAGTCAATAGAGCCCCTATAAAAGAAAAAAATAATTATCCATTTCTGATTTTCAAGTATCATTACCAATGTAACACCAAGGAAATAACATACATAGGTACTACTTGGGTAACATAGATAATTATGAAAATGTTTCTATTTTTTTAGTGTCATTACCAATGTAATTATAAGAAAAGATCATACATGATTTACACAACCACAAGTAAAATACTAAATTAAAAATGTGATGTAATTACTAAAATGAAACTTTGAAAGAAAAATTGAAATCATTAATAAAAATAAAATTAACATTTTGATTGTCATTTTTGTTGATTCTCTTTGACAACCATTCTAGAAAAAAGTTATTATAATGTTTGTCTAAAATTGGAGTAAGGAAAAATTACAATAGAAAAATTGAAAACCATGAAAACAAAGTGAAAAACACCTCTTTGTTATGAAATCATAGTTACTTAGACAAACAGGAAAAGCAAAATTGTAATAAAATTAACACATGGAAAACATGAAATACAAAAAGCAAAAAATAAATAGACCCATAATTACATAATGATTTCATTGCGCAAAAAAATAATTTCACTACCAAAAAAGATGAATTCACTGTTATAAATGATGATTTTACTATGAAAAATAATAATTTTGCTTCGGATGAGGATAGTTTCGCTACTGAGTTTGACAAATTCATTGTTGAAAATGATGATTTCACTGTTGAGGATGACAAAATCATTATTTCCTAATGAAATAAATGTTAACCCTTAAAATAAAAAATATAAAAAAGAAAAAATAGAATAATCTCATTATGCAGTTGAACAGATTCACTATTAAGGTCTAAAATTTCACTATTTGTGCTTCTGAATTCACTATTACATAGTGGAATGCACACAGGTAAATAGAAAATGCTTGATAGAAACTTTTATATTGTACTATCACTCAAAAATATGGACTTAAATTCATATGCAAAAGTAAACAATAAAAATCAAATGATAAAATGATATCTAAATGCAAAGATGATGATCAAAAAATGAAAAAGATGAGGGAAAATCCCATCGAGCATGTCAAAAATGTGATAAATAAATTTATAAGTGATAATAAAATGAACTAATCTTAATATAAGCTAAATTCAAACCTATGATAGAGCAATAAACAAATAAAACAAGAAAACACAAACTTTATGCTTTGAATGTGCAAGCTTTCTTCATTGCGATATACGTTTGATTTGTTCTTTGAAATATGGTGCACACTCTCCCAATGCAAATGAGAATGGGAAGACTTTTGATGAAAAACAAGTCTTTGATTTACTTTGATTTTTTTTTTTTTTTTTATGTATATAACTCTATTAGCATAAGTCTAGATTATCCAAGATTTGATTTCAGGACTCAGGATTCAAACCTCAAGATCCTTGAAAATGAAGGTTTTCAAGTTTATTTATAGAATTTTGGAGAAGGATCCAATGGTGTAGGATTATTTGGACTTATTAAAAATCCCAAATGATCAATGATGGCTAATGAATACTCACCCATAAGGATGAAGACCATTTCAAATGGTTAAGAGAAGTATGGGGTTGGTTAGCTAACTCAGTAAGACTAAGTTAAATTTGTTGACAACTCAGGAGATGAGTCATAAGAGGTTGATAAAATTGTATATTTTGTTGAGATGAGGGATAAAAAGGTAGGATATGTTTTGATGAGGTGTAAAAGTTAGATTTTATTATCTAAAATAAGGATTTAAGTGTGCATAATTGACTAATTTGACTTTGTTCAATTATTTGAATTTGGAGGAAGATGTGATGAATTAATAGAAGAATTATTAATATATTTAGGTTCATTTAGACACTAAATGAATATTAGGTGTCTATAACTAGAATGATCAGGTCATATTTCATTAAGAATAAATTTGAAGTGTTATCTAAATTCAAGGAATATAAATTTATTGTTGAAAATGATTCTAATTTTTCTATTAAAAAATTAAGATTTGATAATGGTGGTGAATATATTAGTAAAGAGTTTGATTATTTTTACTTTAAGTTGTGGTATTAAAATATAAATAACAACTCCTTATTCCCCTCACCAGAATGGTGTTGCTTCATATGTTTTTTATGGGTCAAATCCATGAATACTACTATGCATATTTTGAATATATTACCTACTAAATATTTTAATTTTTCTACACCCAAATACATGTATGTTCATGGCTTATAGTTTACCATTATAATATTTTTATTGTTACTAACTAATTTGATAGTGTCTCAACTACATTTATATTTGTTAGTAAAACTATTTAGTTTGATTCTTGCTAATTTCTAATTACAATTATATTTTAATAGATATATTTTTTCTTAGTTAATAAAATGAATAAAAAATAGTGACATTATATTTTTAATTCATATGAGTAAGCATTGAAATACAATATATGCATAAGGGCAAGTGCATGTAATTGGGGAGCGAAAAGAGGGTCTTTAGTGGACATATTTTTCTTTAAAAACAATAATCTTCAATTTATACAAATTATTTGAAACACCTAAACTCAAAATTTGAAGATGTCCTAGGAACATGGTTTGTAGCATTTTGAGTCTAGTTTCTAAACTACTATTTTTTTTAAATGGTCAAGTATAAGTAGGTTAAACATCTGAAATTCAAAGAAGTACTATATTTTATAAAAATTAGAGTAGATAGCTTTCTATATGACCCATCATTTTTTTAGCATCATTTAATTTTTTTAAACCCTTTGGTGGAAAGTTGGATAATATCATCTAGTTTGCAACCTATATTTTTTTAAAATTAATTGATGAATTTTTTTTTACTAATTTCACAAGTCAATAGACCCTTAAATATGATTAATAATGTATAGCCAATTGTGTACCCCCTAAGTACCTCAAAAAAAAAATTGAATGTGTATATAATTAAGTCCAATTTTCAACCATATAATGTTTTTTAGTTGGAATCAATGAATGAAAAGATACATAAACAAAGGAAAACATTTATAATTACAGCATATAGTGCTAAAAAAATACATACTTAGAAATAAATATAGATAACAACATGAAATTAATAAAAAAAAATTAAAAATTTATATATTTAGAAAGATGATAGTGTAGTCGATGTTGTATTAATATTTTAAAGAAAAAAACCAATCAAATTCATAATGTATAGCATGGCCAAAGTTTTATTTTGTTGTTTTTAGTCAAAAATATGCATTCAATCATGTGGTTGCAAGTCCATGCCTCAAGCTCAAGAATTTAAGCCATTCCTAAGACTTCATGTGTGTTTTTGAAATGTTAAATGTAAACACCGTGTACATGAAAAAACCACGTACATAGTACTCCTACATACATGGTACTACCACATACGTAGAATTACTACGTATGCAGAATAATATGCATTTCATATGCATGTAAAATGAAATAATGTGAAAATACTTTTTTTAGATGAAATGTTATTTTATTGGTGCTAAAATGATTGTTTTAGAAGTTTAAGAGTTAAAAATCTATGGTTTAGGGTTCAATGCTTAGGTTTTAGGGATTACGACACATGGTTTATGTTTTAGGGTATATAAGGTCCAATCACAAAGGTAATTGGGGCCAAATTGATCTATTTGTGACTATAGAATATGATTTTGTGCTCAATTAGCCCCCACATCATCACATATTGAGCCAATTAGTCTATTGGTCCAATGAGTGAAGTGATTTGGGCCAAATTGAGCCATGTGAACCTAATTATTACTCTATAAGATGTTAATTATGGTTAAATGAATTGGTTTAGGGCTTAGGATTTATAATTTAGGGTTTAGGATTTAAATTTTAAGGTATAGGTTATACATTTTAAGGTATAATAATGAAGTAAATCAAGGATTTTGAGATGTTTGAACTTATTATTGACTAAAGAATGTGATTCTGTGCATAATTAGGCCCAATGTCATCACAAATTGAGCCAATTAGTCAATTGGTCCACTAAGTAATGTGATTTCCATTAAATTGAGCCCTAAATGAACATAATTATTACTATAAAGGATGTTAAGTGGGGTTTAATTAATTGTTTTAAGGTTTAGGGTTTAGTCTTTAGTATTTAGGGCTTAGTGTATATAAGGCTTAGTGTATATAACCTTGATTTAGGTTTTAGGGTATAAGGTTTAATCACAAAGGTAGTTAAGGCCAAACTAAGATCTTTTAACTTATTTATGACTATATAATGTGATTTTGGGCTCAATTGGCCCCCACGTCATCATATATTGCACTAATTAGTCAATTGGGGTAATGAGTTGTGCAATTTAGGCCAAATTAAGCCCTGTGAACCTAATTCTTACTCTAAAAGATGTTAATTGAGGATAAATCAATAGGTTTAGGGTTTAAGGTTTGAATTTTTGGGTTTAGCATCTGATCATGAGAAAAATTGAGGATAATTTGAGATTTTTTAACCTATTTATGACCATAGAATGTGTTTTTGGGTTTGATTAGCCCCCGTGTCATCACACATTGAGAGAATTAGTCAATTAGAGTAGTTAGTGGCATGATTTGGATCAAATTGATCTATGTGAACATAATTATTAGCCTAAATTCATTGTAAATTGGGGCTCAAATGATTGGTTTAGGGTTTTAAGAGTTTATGATTAGGCTTTAGGGTTTCTATGTGGCTTTTGGGTTTATTGATTAGGTTTTAAGGTTTAGGGTAAAGGGTAAAGGGTATAGGGTATATGGCTTACCTAGTTTAGGGCTTATGGTTTATAATTTAGGGTTTAGGGTTTAGGGTTCAAGGTTTAAGTCCAACTGTAAAGGCAAATGAGGATAAATTGAGTTTCTTGAACCTATTTGTGAGCACAAAATATGTTTTTAGGTTTGATTAGCCCCTATGTCATCATAGATTGATTGAATTAGTCAATTGGGGAAGTTAGTGATGTAATTTAGGCCAAATTAATTATTAATATAAATGATAGTAATCAAGGCTTAAATGATTGGTTTATGGTTTTAAGAGTTTATGATTTATGGCTTATGGCTTAACGTTTAAAATTTAAGGCATAGGGTCCAATCTTGAAGGTAATTGAGGATAATTTGAGTTGATTGAACCAAGTTTTGAGCACAAATTATGTTTGTGGGATCCATTATCCCCATGTCATCATATATCAAGTGATTTAGTCAATTATAGTAGAACTTTAGTGGTGTGATTTGGGCCAAATTTATCCATATGAACCTAATTATTAGTCTAAATAATTGTAATTGGGGCTCAAATGATTTTTTTAGGTTTTTTAGGGATTTGGTTTAGGGATTAAATAACTTAGTGTATCTAAGGTATAGGGTTTAGGGCTTAGGGTTTATAATTTAAGGTATAGGATTTAGGGTTTATGGTTTAGGGCTTAGGGTTTAAGGTTTACCATATAGGGTTTAGGGTTTAGGGTCCAAAAACAAAGGTGATTGAGGATAATTTGAGTTGATTGAACCTATTAGTGAACATAAATTATGTTTTTAGGTTCCATTAGTCCCCATGTCATCACAAATCAAGTAAATTAGTTAATTGGGGTACATAGTGGTGCAATTTGGTCCAAATTTAACCCTATGAACCTAATTCTTAGTCTAAATAATGGTAATTAAGGCTCAAATGATTTTTTTAAGGTTTATATTCCTTTGGGTTTATGGATTAGGGATTAAATAATGTAGTGTATCTAGGGTATATGGTACAGTGCTTAGGGTTTACAATTTAGGGTATAAGGTTTAGGGTTTAGGGTTTTTGGTTTATGATATAGGGTGTAGGGTTTAGCATCTAACTGTGAAGGAAATTAATTATAATTTTAGTTGATTGAACCAAAAATTATTTTTTGGGTTGCATTAGCTCCCACATAATCACATATTGAGTTAATTAGTCAAATGGGGCAATTAGTGTTGTGATTTAGGCCAAAATGATCCTTGTGAACCTAATTATTAGTCTAAAATATGTCAATTAGGGATCAAATGATTATTTTATGGTTTTAAGAGTTAAAAATTTATGGTTTAGGATTTCTATAGATTAGGGTCTAAGGTTTATGATATAGGGTTTAGGGTTTAGGTTTACAATTTAGGGTTTAAGGTTTAGGGTTTAGGGTTTAGGTTTAAGGTGTTTGTACATATACTTAATACCATGTAAATAGTTATTATATTACTATAAAAAATATAAAAAATAAAAAAAATGTGTGCGGTCAATGTCATTTTTTATATCAATGGTTTTGTCCCTTGCATACTCTACTCTGTTTCATTATGCATGTGTTGCAGGTCTATTTTTTACTGATTTGATCACTGACCCCACCTATAAAAGTATAAAACTTTATGTACTCATGGTTTACTTAAGAGTGCACCTATTAGTTTTTTAATTATTTGATCATTGTTCCCACTTTATACTGCACATCAAGTAGATATATTTTTTAACAATTGGATTGTTATCCCCACCCTCAAAAGTTGACAACTTTGTGAAACCATGGGTGCTGAATTTTATAATAGAAATAATAATAAGTTAAATCAAAAAATACTAGAAGAATTAGAATTTATGAGATAAAATAAAATACAATGAACGAAAAAACTTCATGCAAGTAAGTATACTATCCCTAATGAATTAATTGTCACAAATAATGATGAAATAGACAGTGACAGTATACCAAATTTTGAAATTAAAATTGTCAATTCTAATATCATACCAAATTATTTTGCAAGTCCCCATTCAATTTTTAAGGTTTTTATTTTTGGTGATTATGATAGTATGCATGATGATGTAAATTTAATAGAAACACTAATTGGTGAAAGTAACAATCAAGAAAATAATATGGGAACACTATCAAATGAAGAAACCAGTAATGAAGAAAATAATATGGAAACATGAAATCCATATAATTTTCCTCTAAGAACATCTCCAAGTTTTTTTAAAATAATACCCATGTATTTAATTGAAATTAATGAAATCATTTTGAAACCAATACCTAAAAAATGTTCAACCACCATATGAGAAGAAAAGCTTAAAAAATTAGGGACTTACACTTTGAAAAATTAAATGAAACTCAAAGGTGTTAGTTGTTTGTTACATTGATGAAAGTGTATAGTATGAGACCCATAATGCATACCCTAGGACTAATAAAATCTAATATTGATGGTGTAAACAAGGCAATTGTTGAAAATTTTCACAATGTATACCATTAAGTAGGTGTGAAGAAACACACTAAAGATGGAAACACTACTCAACACATTATTACAACTTCTTTTGTAAGTTGTCAAACAAAGAACAAATTATTGATTAGATAAATATCCTAAAAATTGCACATAAACATAAAAAATATAATGAAAGCAATTGGGAGACATATAAAAATTGATTTTTACAATAACAATGACTTATGGGTGTTCATTGGTAGACTCTCATGGAAATATAAGGCTATAGTCGATGCCCTAAAAGATTTACTTGTAGAATTTTGGAAATATAACACAAGGGTATTGCCTTATATTAGAGATTTAGTGAAAATAAAAGTTGGTTCTCATAACTATCAACCACATCCTAAAATTTTTTTGGAAATGACTCAAAAACAATTACACGCTATATTTGTTAACAATTTTCTATTAGATTTAGCATCCACTTGCATGGGGAAATTGGACTCAGCTCGGACACCCCTTCATTATTCTTCTATTCCCCTTTCCTTTGGTTAAGAATTTTTTGTCATACCCTTGGTCTCAAAGAGTAATGCCTTATTGTCACACACACTCCTTTTTGAATTGAATGTTCATTTACTTTCACTTGTGTGTTTGTGTGTTGATTGTTTTTTTGCTTATTGGTATGTTATCTTGTTACTTGGTTGCCTTAATTTCATACATTCATTTTCTCACTTAGGTCTTGATTATTCATATCATGATTTTAAGTTCTAAATAATGTGTATCTAAATTAGAATTGATTCAAGTGCATTATGTTTTACATTTGAAGCTTGATTTTCCATATTTTATTTTAAGTTTATACATTTTCATTTTGAATTAAAATTTACATATTTTTCCAAACAAAATTTATCATGATTATTTAAATATTATGATTCATACTATAATGTGCAATATTAAAAATCAATTCTCAACTAGTTTATCACCAATTTTGAACTCAAAAATCTCTCTATCTAATTATAAGACTAACAAACATCATGCTCTTTCGCATCAAATTCATCAAATCAATTGAGACAATCAATTATATATAGTCTAAGTAAAACAAACATAAGTAGATGAAATAAGCATCACATGAGATAATAATCAGATTCATGGATCTCTCTATAAACATTTATTCCTTTCATGAGTCCAATCATCCAATTTTTTTCCAAAATATACCATTGAGGGGGAATCTAGGACTTATTTAGTCACACTTTAAGACATTTGATCCTGCTTGTTAGTACTTTTAGAAAAAAAATATCAGATTCAACATACATTAATTTTATTCTACTATCATTTTAATTAAATTTTCATTCTTTGAAAATTCATCACTTCATATACATATAGAAACACCTTATCAAACAATGGAAAATGTAAAAAATACATTTCTCTCACTTCCATGCCAAATTTACAAAATGAAATGACTTCCTACAATTGGACACAAACTGTTCTGAAATTATTTGTTCATCTAACATATGGGTTTAAAATATACCTTTGGGAATCTCTAGGTGGGATAATTCACCATATTATATCTAATCATTTATTTTTATATTTATAGTCATTTTCTTTAGTCAATTCTTATACTTTGATCAATTCACCAATTCCCCTTCATTGATCAATTAATGAAATTAATTCCCTTTTAATCAGATTTAACACATTGTACTAACTAAATTTATATTTTATTAATTAAATTAATCATTCTAAAAATTATAATTATATGTAAATAAAATTATAATTTCCTTTCAATTATTAATCACTTATTTTCCTTTTAATAGGCATCTTCATTCAATAAATAATATTGAGATCCTATGGGATATTCTTTTGTAAGCTAGGCAATTTATTAAATGAATTAATATGCATGATTATTCTCCACCCTTCATCTTGGAGACAATATGAAGGGCCCATAATGAATCCTATAAAATATTTTAGGAGCATTCTCAACCCTTCATCTTGGAAACAAGTCAAAAGAGCCACATTAGCTATTGATGTGATTTCTTGGGAATGATTCTCGACCCTTCATCTTGGAAAGAAGATGAAAGGTCTACATTGACCTTTATAAGGATATTTTGAGGATAATTGTTCACCCTCCATCTTAAATGTGATACATAATGTTTATATTAATCATCTTTGATATTTTCAAGAGCCATCGTACACCCTTCATCTTGAGCAAGATGAAGGGGTCACATTAGGTATCCATATGCTAATACATGTGCATTGTTGAGGAATGCTTTATAACCATTCATGTTAAAATCAAGACAAAGGGTACTCATTATTCCTATTTTTTTATAAATAGACCTATTCTCTTTTATATTCGAAATGCTCAAGATTCATAGCAAAGCTCTATCATTTTATCATGCTAAATTGTTCATCAAAGGTCATGCTTGTCAACTCAAATTCTCAAATATTCAATGAGAGATGGTCCAATTTAGGACATTAACACTGATAAATATTAATTTAAGATACATCTGATCTCAATCATATGCAAATATGTCATTTCTAATGAATATTTGCATTACATTGGTTTAATCATAGCGTTGTTATCTTAATCTTTGTATGCCCATGAGGTCTTCGATGTAGATCATTAGTAATTGATACTTCATTTTGATCATATGAAAATTATTGAATAAGTATAACTAATGTATATAGACTCTAATGATACAAGTGGCCTATCTCCTTATAAATACTTTGCATTAAGACTATTGTCATGAGGAATGAAATCTAGAAGACTACATGCTTAATAAATAACTGTCAATATTATATGAGTCTATTTGTCTTTCCCCTTTCTCAAACTTAAAATGATTTTGTATATTTCTTATCTTTAAGTGTTCACTACATGAGATTTATATGTTTTGTTATGAGTATATTAGATTAAATATTTCAACTATTCTAACTACTTTTATAAGTTAATCTCCAATATTTGATTACTATAGATTGATGTGTGAATTTGTAATTTTATATAGTAAGTTATAATGTTTATTAATTGTTGTAGTTTAATGTGGTTTCCATTATTCTATTTAGTTGTATTATCTTAAAAATATATGATACTAGAATTTAATCATAATTTATTAATTCATAGACTCTCACACCATGTTTATTCAAATCTGAATGATTGCTAGTTTTTATTAATATCACTTATTTTGTAGTAAATATTAGAAAGTGTTTTTTTAAGGAAAAATATAACTCAAAAATAACCTAAAAAATTCTTTTCTAACCTACCTTTCCCTCTTATTTATTATTTTTCATGACAATCTAAATTATTATAATAAAACATCATTTTAAATATTCATCTTGTTTAGTTATTGGGGTTGTTAGGGAGTCACTTGGAATAACATAGGTAAAATTTAGAAGCAAGTCCACATCCACATTGTTTAACTAATCTATCCCTCTAACTTCAATGCATGCTTTGGGTTACATCATATGATCCTAAAATGAGTAGGTTTATCCCTTCATTTTTTGGAGAATGTTAAAAAAAAATCATCAAAGCATAGCATGTAGGTGGGAGAGAATGGTAATTTATGACCATATTTGTGTGTGGTAAATTTGTATCAATATTTTCATTTATGAGTACTTAAGATCAAATGTTAGTATATAAATAATCCCCTTTTTTCTAGTAATTAATTTTATAAAGTAAAAGGAAAAGATATACATGAATGTGTAAAAAACACTTTGTACTTGGTAAAAATATATAATTGTTCATGTCACTCAATATAAAAACCCAAAAAATATATGAAATTGTCAATGTCTATTTATTGAATTTTTTAATTCTAACCTAAATTTTAAAATTAAAAGAGTGAGGAAGGATTACAGGTATACATGTTGGTAAAAATCATGTTTCTCTTGTAAATTTTTGGAGATGATGCTTCCCTACTGAAGCATTAGAGAGTTGTGCTTTTGTTGAAGCACATGAAGAGTTGGGGTGACTATGCTTCAAATTTTTATAGCTATCCAACCCTTTAGGGTTGGAATAAAACATAACCCAATCCTAATTATTGTGTTGATAAGTATGTGATTTACTAACGCACATAACTACTCATAAAATAAATAGGAATTGCATGATGGGTTCATTAGAAATAAAACTAAATCAACCACTTTAGATAGATTATTGATTCAGTTGTACAGTTTCATTCAATTTATCTCAAATTTAATCCTTGTAAAAAAATTATATTATTGAAATATAATGAATAGATTTTATACCCCCAGCATGACCTTATATTTAAATGTATATTTTCTCTTAAGTTTACACAAATTTTCTTAATGTCAACTAAATTCACAATCGAAATAGAATGAACAATTTACATGCTCCCATCATGACCTTAATGTCAACAAGTGTGAAGTAGAATGACAACCATTTTTTATTCAACTTATAAATTATAATATTAGGTATGTATATGAACTAGTATCATGCCCACTTAATTTTTACAAAGTGATATAAAATGATATGCATCTATATGTTATATTCGATAAAATTGTTTATGTGAAAACCTATAATTCCTCTTTCTATAAATTGTGCTCATATACCCAGTGTATGCACTCAAGTGTGTATGGATTTATACTCAAGTGTTTGAAAAGTAAGTTTATATATATGGTATAATCCCCCATAATCTATAGTTACATTCTAATAAATATCATGTAACTCAACTCATCTGATATATAAACCATTCTAAATCTCTAAAATTTGTGTTTTGAGTCAAAAATATGATTTTTTATACATGTAGGCTTATCTATCTATGAAAATACCACTATAATGTTGCCCTTTTGACATGAGGGATATGTCATGTAAGTTAATCATCTCAAAAGTAGAGTTAACTATATCATGTCTTGTATAAAGATAACATCATTTATAATCATCTAAACATGTGGAGAGTATGTCATCATAATAATGTATATGCAAATAAAGGCATACATGTAACACGTGTAATGTATGGATTATGATTGTATTGTCTAGATATATGTATCAATGAAATAGATATTGGTAAACATCACTAAAAATATAACTATATAATACTATGTAGTAAATGTGCATGATATAGATCATGGAACCACTTACTATCAGAAAGCTCAAAAATCACAAAAAACTTAAGAATCTCAATATTTAGTGTCACACATAAGGTTAAGGGACACATATAAAAGACATTAACATGTCATAAAAAAAGGCTAAGGGACACATGTGAGGGACATTAAAATGTCTCAAAAAAGGGACATAAATATGTCACATCAAACAAGGCCAAATGACATGCATGAGGAGCATAAAGATGTCATAAATAAGGCCAATATATAGATTTTCATGTAAGAGAATAACAACATCAATGAATCATAAAACAAATAGATAATAGTTTAATCCATCCATAAGTATCAATTCCACATCATAGTATAATAACACTTTTTAGTATTTTGTAAGATATGAGTAACTAACAAGATATGGGTAAGAAATATAGATTGACTGACATGGTAAAGAGGTCATATAAATATTTAATCTATAAGAGTGAACCCTATGGAATTATACGCCTTTAGTATTGGCATGGACCCTAGGTAAAATAAAATCTAGCATCAATGTGTCCACTAACTTGCATGTCATACATCACACTCATATGTATTATGAAATGCATGTGTTTATGAAAATAATATGACATATGTAAATAATTTAATCTAGTAATCATGTCGTGATCATGTCATGATTTTGATTTTTTGAATAATCTTATTGTTTTGGTATTTTTGAAATATTTTAAATTTTAAAAGTGTTAACCAATGATCCCATCAATGGGAGGACCAAGGGGAGGGCATGTATCAAATAGTTTAAAGGTCACATGTCATGATTGAAAGGTGAAATATGTAGGTATATCAGAATATGACAAGAAAATTTGTGTTGTATGGTACTTTTCATGATCACTATTCATAGAATCCCATGTATGATGGGTAAACTACAAGGTCAAGGATTCTTTGGGGTCCACTCTATAGTAGGAAAGTGTCTCACTTCTTTGTTCAATTTGAAACACACTAAACTATTTATGTTAATAAATAAATATGTGTCATAAGATATGATGGCCTCTATAAGACCCGAATAACTCTCTATAAATTATGAGCGTTAAATTGGTGTCTATCTAGTATACCCAACTAATTTCCTCTAAATTAGGTGTATATAAATGTATTGCATGCTTAAACATTGGTTTAATATATTTATCTTATATATGTGTTCAACAAAAAAATTGGTGGTGTGGGTGAAGCAAGATATACCACTAATTTTATAGGGTACTCATATTATATGCTTGTTATTGTGACCATCTTGTTGCAGTATATATACTTGATACATTTTATACATTGTACATGGCATTGCTTTAATATTTTGTATCCAAGGGAATCCTAACAATTTTTTAACCTAAAATGTAGATATTGGGAATCTAGGGATAAAGGGGTAGAGATCGCTTAGTGTATAAAGATGGTAGACTAGCTCTAAAGTAGGCCAATTATTTTTGAAACTCAGAGAGAACATATATTAAATTTATTATGTTGAGATGATAAAAATATAAAGTACAACTATGTTATGTATTTTAATAGTAAATAAAACAAGATGCTTTTTTGAGATTGATGTTAATAAAAATATGGATCTGGAACAAGCAAAAATTAGGATGTATATGGATTCTGAAACAGTCACCTGATTATATAAATTTGACCTCTATAGTTTCTCACACTTGTGTCAACCCTGGATGGTTATGTTTTTGATATTGTCTGAGTTGGACATAACTGTCCAGTATGTAATACTTGGTGGAACTAGATTTGAACACCTAGATGCTTATGGGGTTCATCTCCTTCACTCTAATACATTCAAATATGGGTCATGAACTGTCACTTCTTGTCAAATAGTAAAACTTTATTTCTTCATATTCATAGTACTTGTGAGAAAAATAAGTTAATAGGCTGAAGATGCATTTACTACATAGATAATACTTTTAATAGGACCTTGGACTTATGTAGTTATCTTCTACATGTTGGTCTCTGTGTAAATCATGCAATGTGTGATAATCAAGTACAATAATGACCTAGCTTATAACTTGGAAAAAATAGCTTTTTGGTTGATCTTTCAGTACTTCAAACTTATAGTTGTGTTATCCCTATGATTGATATGAAAATAATATAAAATAGGGAAGTTTTTATCACTTGAGAGCTTGATATAATAATTTTGGTAAGTTTCCTTGTGATTTTTTAGGTTTGTGCTAGGTGTTTCCAAGTTAGTAATAAATTAAGTTTGGTCTTGTATTTATACCAATCCATTTGAGAATATATCACATTAAAGAACTTACGACAACATTTAGGATACATTTTGTTGGAAAATTGGATGACTTTAGGGCACTGGGCACTTGTATTGGGATGGGACACTTATGTCGATAAAGGCATCTAATTGAGACATAAGTGTTAGGGTAGTTACAAAATAGGTTAGGTCTAGAACTTGTAGAGAAGGAAGATAAGTAGGTTTATATCATTTTAGACAAGGTAGAAGGCTTGGGTCTTCAGAATAACATTAGTCAGACTAAGAGATAATTAATTAGACATAGAGAGATAGTGTATGTTATCCTTTTAGTAGTGGTAAAGGTTTATAAGTTGAAGGTACATCCATGATATGTATTTTCCAAGTGTAAAATATTGAGTTACTACATAATTCAAAAATATTGTCTACATTCCCCCCTCAGCTTTAAAATGTTAATGAAATTACTAATTTAAAGGAAAAAAAATGTGTTCCTGGGTGTGTATAACACACCTTGTCTTTGCTTGAGTCGAATTTGAGTACTTTGTTGGTGACTAACCTACAACCAAGAGCATGTTACATTATATAATCATTGCATAAATTTTGAAATAAAAAGCATTAAAATGATTGAAATTGAAAAAGAGTAAGGTTTAGGAGTACATTTGTGTATTGATTCAACTGTCTTACCTTTTGGAAATCTAATTTGAAAGGTGAATAATTATAAATCAATGAAACTAAGATGAGTAAATAAAAATAAAAAATAAAAAGTGCATGTATCTCAAGAGATAGAGAGAGATTGGAGGACACATTCCCCTAACCTTAAATAAAATATGAGTTTCCACCAAAATAGTTGAGATTAGCTCAATCGTGTAACCCAATCATACTTATAACCTAGTGAGTCTGATTGAATCAAGTCAACTCACATTATCAAATTGGTGAGGTTGGATGATGTAATCACTTCCAACCTATAAAATTATTAATATTGAGTGATATAATCACCTCAACCATACCAAAAATTGAACCAACCATTGTAGTATATTGGCTCAATATAGTATGTAATAGTCCAACCTTGTGGGTGGTGATAATCCTTGAAAGTGTTTGAAATTTGAAACTAATTTAATTTTTTAATATTAGGTCCACATTGCATATCATATGCACCTTCAATATGTCTCATACTAAAATTATGTATAATAATGGTACCAATGTGTATAATGTTACCATAAATGTGTATCTAAATCATAGAACTGTGCAATTTGGCTAATTTGAAACTAAGTGTGGAGAACATGTTTTCAAAACATACCCCACTGTATATGGAGAAATTTGAAAACTGATATCAGTTCTAATGTGGAGGACATGTTTATAAACCCCCACTATAATCTTGGTATGTTGAATATTAAACAAGTGTGGAGAACATGTTTCCAAAACATGCCCCACTAAATTTGAAACTATAACAAATGTGGGTAATGTCTCCAAAACATACCCCCATTGTAATATGAATCTTTGAAGAAATGTGAAAATCATGCCTATATGGCATGCCCCCATTGATATGCCCCCTTTTTAAGGTGAGGGAAAGTATCAACTGGTATTTACCTTACCTCAAAAAGATAAGATACCTATGTAAACTCTAAAAGTAACATGTATCATGTACAAGGAACATGTCTAGGTAGATATATCATTGAAGCACAAATAATTTGATCACACAAATTCCTAAGATGCATGATGTATATCATGAAAACATATACATAGTAAGAGTACAAGTTAAACAATAAATCAAGCACACACACAAGATCAATCAAAATATAATGGTCCAAGGAGACCTCAAATAAGGGGAAAGTTCAAATGCCACATAATCTAAGGGACATAACTTAGTCAAATGTCCATAAAAGCAAGAATTACATATTCAAATGTCAACATACAATAAATACTGACATATTAAATTTTATAATAGGCAAATAGAGGCATGAGGAGGCAAAAAAGGGAGCATATTCAAATTCTCAAACAAGAAAAACAATATAAAAGAAATACACTCAAAGTGCATAAATGAAAGCATATGTAACCAACATAAACATATCATACTATTCCTTGGATATATTTGTCAACAAAAAATCTTAAGTACATATCATATCAAGTACACTATGAAGATATAAGCATGGATAAATTCATGTGTAATTACATATATGATATTAAACATGATAATGTAGAGTTATCATAGAATGATATAACCTATGTGTATCATGATCATATAGGTGGATGCCCCCAATTTATTGATGACATGAGGAGATGGAAAACACAACATATAAAATTGCATGGATCTTGTATCTATGTATGCTTGAATCATAATAAAAATGTGTGTGAAACTTGTGTATATATAAAACACTGATATGTTATCCACTAACATGGAACTAACAACATAGATGCTAAGGAGCTAATAGGATATGTAAATGCTGAAAATATTTGAGTTTTTTAAGTTTCTTTATTTTGTTATTTTTTTGGTTATTTTTGGAATATGTTAAGTGAGATATTTACACAAGTGCACCCTGTTCATTGGACTTTTGAGAGGTTTTCCTTCAAGTGTAGCTATATGTTACACATCGTTTTCCAATTTTTTTGTAATGATAAATGGTCCCAACCAATTTGGTTTGGACTTTCCCTTGTCTTTTTTGCATTGTTGTTCTTTTTATTTTATTTTATTACTAGGTTACCCACATCAAATTCATGTGGCTGAACATTTTTTATACACATGCTTATTGCAGTATTGATAAACCCATATGTGTTTGGAAACCTTTTTGTTTTTTTCACTCAGCTATTCTAATTGACAAAGTCTTTTTTCATAATATTCATTATATTTTATAATATATTTGAGAGAGACAAATGGAATTAATATCAATTTCAATATATAACACTACCTCTATAACACAAACTAAATAATAATGCATAGCTTGAGTAGGTGTGCAAACACTAGTATAGTATTACCATAAATCATGTACCATCTACTAGTGGTTGTTAATCTAAACTGTATCATTCAACTATTTTACCAATTATTTTGACAATAGTTTTATTTGTTGTCTCTGCCTAGCCATTACCCTGTGGAAAGTAAGGTGTAGAAAAGGTATGTTTTATTTTGTATTTACTACAAAATTATGTAGTTGTCTTATTTTTAAATGGTGATCCATTATAAGAAATAATATATGAAGGTATGCCAAAATGGAAAATATTGGTTATCAAAAACCTATATATGTCACCCCCTATAACAAACTTAGGTGAGATTATCTCCACCCATTTTTAAAAATATTTTATAGTTGTGATTATGAACTTGTGCCCACCAACAGACATTAGATTTATCTTATCTATCAAATCAAATCCCCATTAAGATAAATGCCAATGTGAGACAATCAGTTATAACTTTTGAGATGGGCATGGTTCAAATTACTATATTTATAACATTGTAAACATAATCTAGCATGTTCAATACTTTCTTATTCTATGGTAGGCCAATTATATCCTTGATGTAAAAGTTTTTTGGGACATGGCCTTACCATTGAAATGTTTGTCACACTCACTATCATGAATTTTTAATAATGTGGTATGTGCCTCATATATGATTAAACATGAAATGAGGTGTCCATTGAAAGCAAATTTGAATAAATCATTCCCAATGATAACATGGTGAATTGGTTCATGTTGTAATATATGTTTATCATTCTGCACAAAACAGTCTGGTATATAAGCTTGGTAAAGGAAATTACATAAAACACTATACCATTTTGTGTTTGTATAACTATGATTAATATCAAGAATGGTTAAGGAATCCACTTTGTTAGAAAAAATGGAAAGATCTTATAACTATAATATATCAAAGTCTATATGATCATCAATGATATCAAATGTCATTAAGGATGTCAAACTAGCCATTGCATCTGCATGGCAATTATCTTTACATGGGATACTATTAATAGAAAATGTATCAAATGTTTATTTTATTATATCTACTAGTTCTTTATATGGTATAAGATGTTATTATTTAGTTTGGAAATGATTGGTAATTTTATTAATGATTAAATAATATTCACCAAAGATTTGAATGTCCTTTATATGAAGCTTTTGTGTTATTGACAACCTGATTATCATGGTTTAATATTATGTTATATTATTGGTTCAAGAAAAGGTTAATTTATAAGATAAAGGCATGAATTTTCCCTCAAGGGTTAAAAATATAATACCAACACCCACTCTTTCTCTACATCTGCATCCCTAAAAAACCATTATCCATGGATTCATAGATATATTGTATGCCTCAAATTCATCATAAAAAGAATTGGTAATTAGAAACATATTCTTGTGATAGAAGGAAGGGAGATCCTCATATGCCCCAATGTACTCTAATAATGACTCATAATTTGAATATTCATCAAATGTCAAAGTTTTTGGTGATGCGGTGTATCAATAAAGTGAAGTTGAAATAAAATAAGATATGTTGTGTAAGTATGCATACATGTAGATTTGGTCTTTTGGAAACAAGGCGTGGTGAGATTAGATTGCTCATGAGTTATAGATTTATATGAGAACCCCAAACCTTACCAATTTGTGTTATTTTTAGGAGAGATGGGTTGAGCTATACACTTCTCATGTTGTCCCAACCCTTGTCCTTTGTATTCATATTTGAGCAAATATCGAGAACCAAAATTAGGTTTATAAGATTATGGTGTAGGATTATTTATTTGTTGGATTATGGAACAATGCTTGAAGAGGTTGGTATCTATTGGACATGTAAACAAATCCTTGATGGTTGTATTTTTTACATTTGTACAGAGTATATGAACCACATATATTTCATGTATCCAAGGTCATACCAAAAGTATGTTATAATTTAAATCATTTGACATAACAAGACAAAGAGTAGTTAGTATGTGGGGTACTAAAGTAATGTTCAATATTATTTTCCCCAATACTTGTCATGGAATATAAGCAAAGCCTTTGATGCTCATATTGAAAGGTTCCAAATCAGTAGGCCCAATATCAAAGAAATAAAGGATATGTTGCAAATGGTGAGCCCTAAACCATTGTCTAGAAGAACTCTTTTTATAATTTTATTACACACAAACTTGAATGTATAATGGTAAGAGACAATTTATGAGTTATTGTGATGGTAGATATTCATTTTCAAAGGATATATTATCTTAGTTTGTTTAATGTAATTTAACATAGAAGCCACATATTAAGGCTATAGATTACTTGGAAAAAGGTCATGCATTGTTTTAACTTTTTAAGACTTAGTGAATGTAAAACCTATGTTGTTAAAGGCTTGAGTATAATAATAACCTAGAATGATAATTTTAAATAATTTATTTGACAAACCATTCCCAAAATAACAAGAATAGAAAGAAAGAAAACTTATCTAGAATGAAATAGATATTTATATGACTCAAGAGGCTGAGATAAGATGGAGAAACACGCATACACCTTTATTTCTATGACTATAAATGAAATTTTGTCTTAGATAATAGTTCCTTTATATGGATAATAGTGCCATGTGGTGCTAGTATCCAATTATGGTGATAGTGTCCCTATTGGAGGAGTTGTCTAAAAATTTTAGGGAAGTTGTAGGAGGTTTTGGTGAACCTATAGGTGGTTATGTCTTCCAAAATCTCACTTATATAACTATTTAGATTAATATCTTCCAAAACCCTAATGAGTAACTTCACACACAAAACAACAACTAGATCAAATGCAAAAGAAAGGGAAAAACTAGGTTCTAGGATATTACAATTATGTGGAGCAGAACCCCTATTATCCTAGCTAATACCTACATTAACCCTAATGCTAGGGGTCTTAGATAACATGTATTTATCACTTAGGTAATGTGCATAATCAATGTACACAGTATGCTAAAATTAATTTCACTTAGGCGCTTCTTTGATCAAGTAGGCAATGTTTAGATGTGATAAATAAGTAGTATGAAAAATATTGAGTTATACTATTGATTGATTTTTTTGTAATTATGTGCCAAAATAATAAAGTGCTAGATGTAAAATTCCTTTTAAGGATATATATATATATATATATATATATATATATATATATATATATATTTAATATAAGACCTTGTTCATTAGCTAAGAAGTCATAAAAGAGGGATTAAAAACATAAGAGAAGGCTCAAGTTAGGGTTATGACCCAAAACATGGGAGGAAATGACTATAAGACACTAGAGCCATAATTGGACACTATCACCACATGCTTCTATTATCCTAAAAATGGTGCTAGTGTTTTGAGGCCTAAAAATAGAGTTAAGACCAAGAAGGACAAGCTAGGGTCCCCTACGACTAGGAGGGGGTGACTTAGGACCACTAGGGGTACAATAAATAGGGAAGATAAGGTATAAGAAACATTAAAAGACCCAAAATGACCATGTAAATAAGGATTGTATTCATCACTAAGACCTTCAAGTAAAAGAGAAACAAAATACATAATAATTGTGGTTACTTGTCCAAATTAGGGTGTATAAATTTTCCCCCTTTTATTCATGTAATATAATGAAATGAAATTAATAAATTAAAATAAAAAGAGGAATGAAAACATATACTTACTTGTGTGGATATGTTCTAGACCTAGCTCACTCCTTGGCCAGAGAAGTGGACAGGATATAGAGTGAAATATGTGAAGAGGAACTCCATAATGTGGATATACTCTATACCAAATCTAAATAGTGAACTAAATCATGAGGAACAAAAACCTATTTTTCCCCCAGCCTGATATTTGGACTAAATCTAAGTATGTAAATGAATGTGGAGAAATAAGTCTTTCTTGATCCCACTCTGATGTGTGTACTGAATCTAAGTATGTAAACTAAAAATGTGGATAAATAAGGCCTACTTTTACCCACTCTAATATGTGTACTAAATATAAGTATGTAAACTAAATATGTGGAGAAATAAGGCATTAATTCCCCCACTATAATGTGTGTACTAAATCTAAATACATAAATTGGGTCTAGTGGAAGGCTACGGATCAACCACTATAGATAGTCATGTGACCCAAACTGGTGAAATCTTAGTGACACCCTAGTGATGATCTGAGTGAAATCTAGTAATATAAAAATAGATATCAAGGACATATGTTTTGTATCATGCCCCTAATCCTGATATCTAAGTAATGTAACTATGTATCTAAACATCTATATATTTGACTTAAATTATATATATGAGTGAACTTATATATCTAAGTCAAACAATATATATACATGAGCCTATATATTTGATTCAAACTATATATCTATGTTAGCCTATATATATGATTTAAATTATATATATGAGTCAAACCTATGTATCTAAATATATATATCTAAGTAGACCTATGTGTATGAATAGTTGTATCAAAGTGAACCTATCTATTTGAATATTTGTATTTGAGTAAACCTATGTCTGAATATCTATAACTGAGTAGACCTATGTGTCTGAATATATGTATCTTAGTAGACCTATGTGTTTGAATATTTATATTGAGTAGACTTGTGTGTCTGAATAGTTGTATCTGAGTAAATGGTGTGTTTGAATATGTGTATCTCTGAAGCAATATGTGTTTAATTTCCCCCCTTTTGGTGATAGAGATGATACTAAGGTAAGGGTGTCTAACCAAAACTGGAAATGATTGGATGTGTTGGTGTTAATCAATGGGTGTAATGTTGTTTTAAGTTTAATATTTTAGTAAAAATGATGGAGTTGATTATTAAAATTAGTAATGGGATAAACATTTGGTCTATTTTGATTTTATTATGTTAATATCATTTTTTTCATTTTGTAGAGTTAAATGCGATCAAGATATTGGTTTAACTAATATAGGGCGAGGTACATTGAGGTAAAATCCCACATGTAAGAAACAACTCACAAATTGGAGTTATGGTTCTCTAGATATGACATTAGAAATAATTTGGTATTAGTTGGTGAATGAGATAGTTCAAGACATAGAGGATCATGGTACTATGTGATTGTGGGGTCATAATATGTTATTTCACCTCTACTAGGATTTATACCATTTTATATAAGATATATACGGCATAGGTATTAGATTTTCCACATTATTACACTATTAGGCATATGATCATATAGTGGTAAGTAGGTCAGCATTGCCTCTATGAGGTGATTAGGCCCACCCATAGTAATTTTTATAGAGGTGAACTAGGACAACCCATATGCCCAGGAGAAACATGATGTAGTATTGGCATGTGTTAGATAGTTTGACAGCTAGAAACATTATTTGGATTCCCTATAGGAGCTATGAGGGATGGCCTAAGGATGATGCTTAACTAAGACATGTTCAAGTGAGCTATTGGATACATGACCATTGGGTAAATATAAATGAGAGGTTCTAATATGATTAGGTGTCATGATATTTAAATGTTATTCAAAATGTTCCCCTTACACTAGTAGTGTCATTGAGGAGTTCTCAAGCTCCAATGAGGCCAAGTAATAGGCCTAGACCATTGGCTATAGAGTTATCCCCGATTCTATTAATATAGTTGGATCTAGTCATTGACATACCAGATGTGGATGATGTAGGAGTAATTAATGCCTATACATCCTGGTAGAGAGATCATATATGGGAACCTCTATTTCTAAGAGGTGATATTATTGTATAGGATGTAATATATGTGGATTCCCTTAGGGTTGTGATGGTAAGTTATTATTGTATGTTTGTATATTTTGTGTATTTGTTACTCATTTACTCAGTTAGGAATCTAATGCATTGCATGAGTATGTGTAGGTTCAGGTGATGATGAGTATTTGGATTCTACCATTGATTCTATGCTTTGTGTACTAACATGACACATTCTTGATGATGTCATTGATGATGGATTAGTTAAGAGGGACACTGATGTTGTTAGTGTTCATCCCCATTTATTTGATCATGTTGACATAGATACAATGGTGTATATATGAGTAGTTGTAGATAGGAATGAGGCATGCATGGAATTTCATAGATGGACCATGACTACACCTAATTCTCTAGGTGGGGCAAGTAGTTAGATAGTAGACGATTACATATGTCTACAATGAGAGCATGCAGAGTGTATGGTCAAGATGGGTATGTATTATAAGAGAGAGACTAGATGCAGTCATCGATTGATGTCATGGATGGATATTAGGGTCTCTAGTTATAGCATGGATATATCTAAGAGTGATATTAAGGGGGTTGGTCCTAGTGGCCATGTCTTTATTATTGAGTGATGTATAATATTTTTATTAAAATTATGTTCTAAATTATATATATGGATGTTTGTTGTTATATTGGTACTATATATATATTAGTATCTTGATCTGGTTATATTATGTATGTTTACATGTGTTTAATTATTTTGATTAAGTTAAATGGTGATACTAGTACATGGTATTTGTCTAATTAATCATAATGAAATTTTTATCTATTTGCAAATGCTTAAGTAGACATGTGTAGTGGACTAGGAATTTTATTTGTTGCTATAGGTTTTACAAGTGTTTCATAGGATATTTGTGTCTAGACCATGTGACTAAAATATGCACTATTTGAACCCAAATTTCATGCTGAAACAATGACCATATTTTTCATGTTGTGTCAGTGTATAAGTAGACTCTATAACTGAAACTACATGTGATGCACTACTAATGGCTAGGTGTGTAGACTTTGTAGAAAAGAACTTGATTAGCTATCATGACGAAGTTATACTGTGATATCTATGATCTCTAGTAAATTCTTGATTGGTTGTTGGATTATTTTCTAATTTTTGTGATCTCTTACAATATCTTGATTGGATACTAGATTGTGTTATGATTTTTATGATCTCTTGCAAATATCTTGATCAGTGGTCAAACTAAGATTGTACTCTAATCATTGTGATTATTTCCAATTATCTTGATTGGTGTGTGAACTAAGGCTATGATTTTATCTCTATAATTATTTCTAAATATCTTGATCAATGTACAAACTGAGGATGTGTTCTTATCTCTATTAATCAGTTTTCATCTCTACTAAAATTATGGTACATGAGATCGCAAATAAATAGGTGTCCTAGAAAGTACATGGCTCATATGGTGAGTAACCAATGCTTTTTCAAAGGGAATGTCATGGGATAAATATATCATGTAGGAGTGTGATCTAGGAGATTATGGAGATTGAGATATTGGTGCCCCCTATTTGAATTCTATAATGCCTTTATTGACATATTGGTTAATGCAGTCTCAGAGTGCATAAGAATTGTTGTCTAAATGTCCATTTATATTATGAAAATTACAATATGGTTGATTTTATACCATGTGCAAATGGTGTGATAGATGATGGTCATTAAGAGTAAGCATGATCATCTCCTTATCAAATAATGTAAACAAGATGTCATGAGTCCTATCCCTGTCTAAAAAATGTATAACCCCTTTACGTGTGTCCCATGTTCTACTCACTATAGGAGGTGCTCTATGAAGTGGATCTTTTCCCTTGTTAAGTATCTTTATCATTTGTTTCTATTTTATTGGTTTCTTAATTATAGGTGGAGTAGGTTCTTGTACCATGTTATATGATTATGGCTCTAAGAAACCTACATCCAAATCTACCTCTGAATCTGTATCTAGTAGTCTCAATTGTATCTCTACTATTATAGCTATGTTACATAGATGTCAGAATGATTATATAATATTTTTTCCTTAAGATGGAAAATGAGGCTTCTGGCAAAGATGTATTATACCTATGAACCTATTATTCAGTAAATCAAATGATGAAAACATGATTTGAATATTATAATGTATTCAGTTATTGGTTTTGGCTCACCCTAGTGTAATGAAGGTAACCTCTCATGTGTTACTTGAGGTTTCTTGTTTTGTATGTATTTCCTAAGAAATACTACTTCTAACTCCTCATATGTATGTAGTGACCCATTAAGGAATGCATGATAAAACCAATTTAGTGCTTCCCCATCTAGAAATTTTGGAAATAATTGTAGTAGAGTCAAATTTTTGGTGACATGTGCTATGGCTTTATCATAAGCCTAAATATGAACATATAGGTCTACATTCCCATCAAATGTAGGTAACACTGGTATCTAAAAGTTAAGTGACAACCTTGTAGTGAATATTATGCAAGGAATAATATTGCCATGGATGACATTGGAATTTTGGCATGAGATTGGTATGCTTTAATATTTAATGTGAGTTAGTGTACTTTTTGTTGTAAATCACCCATAACATGCATCAAGTAAATTACCACTTGTGAAGGTATATTATCATCATCAAGGGGTTTATTTAAGTCTTGAATTTTGCTATTTATCTTAGCCATTGGTGTATTGCATTAAGAACCTTTTTTTGGGAGGATTGGTTTGCTATTTGTAACCTTTGGAGGTGTGTTATCTTGGACTTGGTTAGAGGGAAATGAGATATCACCCTTGTTTAGGTTAGGTTGAGAAATAACTTCTAATGTAATAAGGGGGTTACGAGAGACTCATCAGTATATCTTATTTTGTTAATTTTCAAAGAAGTATCACATGCTAATGGAATAGAGGGTACTTTATTATCATGTAAATATCTATGTAAACTATGAACGTAATAATGTGTGTGTGTGTGTGTGTGTGTGTGTGTGTGTGTGTGTGTGTGTGTGTGTGTGTGTGTGTGTGTGTGTGTGTGTGTGTGTGTGTGTGTGTGTGTGTGTGTGTGTGTGTGTGTGTGTGTGTGTGTGTGTGTGTGTGTGTGTGTGTGTGTTTACATGTGACCTAACATTTGTTTCAAAAATATAAATAGGTGAAGTAGGAGGATAACTAGAAGGTGTAGACTAGATGTCTTAATCATCATAATCATAATAATCATCATTATCCCAAGGTTCATCAAAATTAGAGTTTAATTCACTTGCAAAAATAAGAGTAGAAGTATTATTTGCATGCTCACTAAGATATATGTAATATAATATTTTAAATTTTTAATACTATGCAATATGTCATCATGTGTGGATGTAATACAATGCATTTATTCCCTAATTATGTGTGGAGTACATGAATGATTATTAATTTAAATCTTGGAGTCAAGGGTAGAATAAGTATCAATCATGTTTTCATTTTTCATGTTATGATATGTAGGAGAAGAGCTAGAGACATTTACATTATAGATATGTTGTAAAGAATTATTGCATTGAGCTTGGAATGTAAAAGAAGGTGATTAAATAATTTTATCTACCTTATTTTTTGCATTGGTAAAAGGTGTAATATCATTGGTAAATTCTTTTTAAAATTTAACTGAGTAGGGTAAATAAGATGCATTGTTGTTGTCTACTTTACTTGAATTATGCAAAGTGAATTTCATGTATTGTACTTATATTTATTTAATTTGAATAAGGAGGTAGTGAAATTACTTGATAATCTAGTATCACGTTGTAAAAAATCACTACCAACAAGTGGTTCTTTTGGTATTATATTATTAGTTTAATTTTGAGGTGTAAGAGAAGAGGGAGAGGAAAGAGAATATGTATCTAATATATCCTCATCAACATTTTCATTGTCATGCTCACAATAAGCCTCATATCCTTCATTACAAAAATGTTCATCATTATCATTATAAATTAAAAAATTATTATGTTATAATATATAATCTTGAAAAAATTTCCATTCATTATTATAATTATGATAAAATTTAATAAATTCATCAACTAGGTGAGGGGTAGGAGGCTTCTTAGATGCCATTTTAAACCTAACAAAGAAGAATATGTAAATAATTAATAGAAAGAACACAAGAGGTATAATGTAATATAACATAAGTATATGTGCAAATATGATGAATATGTAACCCAATGTGTAGAAGAAATTAGGATTGTAATTGAAACCCTATTTACTAGTATTTGGATGTATAAGGACCTAGTATATGGATCTAGGGTTTGAATGAGGATTATTTTTCAAAAATTTAAATTAATGAAACCATAATATTTTATTAATTTGAATGAGCTAGGTTATGCCAAAAATTAGGAAAAATAGAAGTTTGTAACCCTAATTTAGGGTACAAAAATGGAAAAAGGTAAACCCTAGGCAAAACTAGGATTAAAAGAAATATTCGAAGTAAGTTGGGTTCAACAGATGTTTTAACCTTTTAAGATTTAATGAATGTAAATCTTATGTTATTAAAGGGTTGAGTATAATAATAACATGGAATGAAAACTATAAATTAATGATTTGACAAACCTTTCCTAAAATAATAAGATAGAGAGAAAGGGAACTTATTTGGAATAAAACAAGTATTTATATGGCTCAGGAAGCTAAAATAGGTAGACACCTTTCATTTTATGACTATAAATAAAATTTGGTCTTGGATATTAGTGCAATAATGTGAATAGTAGCACCATGTGGTGATAGTGTGCAATTATGGCGCCAGTGTCCCTCTTGGAAGAGCTATATAAAAATTTTAGGGAAGCTATGGGAAGTTTTGGGGGACCTGTAGGTGGTTTTGTGTCTTCTATAAGCTCGCATGTATCACTATTTTAGATGAATATCTTCCATAAACATTAATGAGTACCTACACACATGAAACAACAATCAAGATCAAATGTAAAAGAAATGGAAAAACTTGGTTGTGGGATATTATGATTATGTGGAGTAGAACCCCTATTATCCTAGCCACTGCCTACATTAAATTGAATGCTAGGGGCCTTAGATCACATGTAGTTATCTCTTAGGAAACATGAATAATCAATGTGTTTGGTATGCTAGAATTACTTTCACTTAGGCCCTTCTTTGATCAACCATGCAATGTCTAGATGTGATAGTTGAGTAGTATGTAGAATGTTGAGTTGTACTATTGATTGATTTTATGTAATTATGTGCCAAAATAGTAAAGTGAAATATATAAAATGCATTTTGAGACTCTTTATATATAAATAACTTTTATTTTAATATAATACCTTGTTTACCCACTAACAAGTCATAAAAGAGGGATAAAAAACTTAAGAGAAGGCTCAATATAGGGTTATGACCCAAAACATAAGAGAAAATGACTGTCAGACACTAAATCCATAATTTTACATTAGTTTCACATGGAATTTCTATCTTTAAAATGGAAATAGTGTCCTAAGGCCTAAAAATAGAGTTAAGAGTAATTAGGATAAGCTAGGGGGCCTATGACTGGGAAGGGTGACTCAAGACCACTAGGGGTGATATAAGTAGGGAATATAAGGAATAAGAAAGATCAAAAGTCCCAAAATGACCATAAAAACAAGGACATTATTCATCACTAAGACCTTCATGTGAAAGAGTAACAAAATACATAGTAATTTTGGTTGCTTGACGAAATTAGGGTGCATACATATATAATGCATCCAAAAAAACATCTTTGTAATGGGATGAATGATGGAGCAAGTCCAAAAATGAATTTTTAGAAATAACATCATTATAAATATTTGTGGCATGGGGGAAAGAGAAATAATGTTTTAAGCACTCCCTTTGGTTTTTTTAGTAATAGATAGGAGCTCATTGTAAACATTATAATGATGAGGTATGCAAGAATACATGTGATTTTCAATAATTAGATTTGGAACTCCTTATAGATTGGATTGATTTAAGCTTGCATGAAACATAACAAGTATCAACTAATTTGAATTACTATAATATGAATTAACTAACATATATATCCATATTAAACATGCCTTTTTGAAACCAAGAAATAGGAAATCCTATATCAATATCTAGGGTTTTATGAATGAAAGGCCATGTTTACTAAATATTTAACCCTAAAATGTAGATATTGGGAAATATAAGGTTAAAGGGGTAGAGACAGCCTAGGGCACAAGGATGTTATACCATCTCTAAATCAAGCTAATTATTTATGAAATTCAGATAGAACATTTACTAAATTTATTATACTAAGATGCTAAAGATAGAAAGTATAACTATGCTAGATATCACAATGATAAATAAAATAAGATAGTTGATTATAATACTAATATAGATTTAGATATAGAATAGGTATAAATTGGATTGGATCTGGATTATGAAATAGTCACCTAATTCTATAAAGTTAACCTATCTAGCCTTAAATACTTGTGTTGACTAGGGATAGTTACGTTGATGCTACTATCTTAACTAGATGTAGTTGTCTAGTATGAAATACCTAGTTAAACTGGATGTTTTTAGGTTCTGTGTCACCTTCACTTTGGTGTATTTAGATCTGGGTCATGAACTATCACTCCTTATCAAATATCAAAACACTATTTCTTCATCTTTATAGTGGTTTTGGGAAAAATTGGTTCGTGGGAACATGGTGGAAGGTTTCCCCAAATACCCCTTTATCAATGATAAATACCTATATAGCCAATACTATGAAGAGTTATTTATACTTATTTAGGTCTCCCATACATGTTGGCATATGTGTGAATCATGCAATATGTCATAATCAAATTCAACAGTGACCTAGCTTGTAACTTGGAAAATATATATATTCATATGCTCCTTCAATACTTTAAGTTGCCTTGTAAGTTTATAGGTCTATTCTAAGTGTTTCCAAGTTAGGAATGAATGAGGGTTGATCTTGTATTTATACCAATCACTTTGGATAATATCTCACATTAAAACACTTAGGTTGAACTTTAGGATGTGTTTAATTTAAAAATTAGATGACTTTATGGCACTTGACACTTGTGTTGGGATATGACACTTGAGTTGATGTAGACATATGACTGGGATGTAAGAGTCCAGGTAGTTATAAAATAGGTGCAGGTATAGAACTTGTAGATATGGAAGATAAGAGGGTTTATAGCATTATGTTCAAGTTAGAAGGTTTGGGTCATCAGAATGACATTAGTCAGACCAAGAGATAAAAAATTAGGCACAAAGAGATATTATATGCTAGCCTTTTAACTATAGAAAAGGTCTAGAAGTTGAAGGTACATCCATGATATTATTTTTTAAGTGTACAAGATTGAGGTGCTATATAATTTATAAATAGTGTGTACAATAACATGTCAAAGACTTTGTTACTCTTTAGAAATAAAAATGGATTGGAACTGGTATGGCAGAACTAACCTTAATAATTATCATTATGTGTTTAAGTATAATCTATTTTTATTCATCTAATCCATTAACTAGTCTTGATATATCTTGTATATCCTTTTGTGTGTATTTAATAAGGTGAATAAGTGTCATTTTTCACAAATTCTCACTTGACCCATTATCAATCATGGAACTACTAATGGGTTTCACATTGATATAGGTGCATATGAATAGTGCATGAAAATTTGAAACATCATCGATAATATCACTATCATCAAATGTGATTATAGGATGTTATGGTGAGTTTTTGATATGTGTACCAATAATAATGCCTATTGGGTGATCATATGTCACAAGTAGAGGATGCATATTATATGAATAGTGTAATTCTTATGTATCCTTGGTCTTTATCATCTCATTCTTGGGAAATGGATCATTAAATATTTCTAGCTTATGATTTTCATTCTTCTATGGTTTATATTCTTGTTCAAGGTTTCTCAACTCAATAGTGTTTTCATCAATAAGATCTTGTATCTTATGTCTTAATTTGAAGCATTTTTTCATAAAAAATATCCAAGTTTTATAATTATCACAATATGCATTGTTATCAAAGTTTTTTGTGTAGGATTATTTTAATCAAACTCTTATGGAGGAGGAAAAGTGATAAAGTTGCACTCAATTATCTTCTATGATAGTATATGAGGAGGTGATGTTAATTTATAAGATTTACTCTTCACTAAAGTTTTAAATTATAGTTGATATGTAGGTTATGATACTACATTAACTATAATATTTTCTCATTATTATTTTTAATTGATTTTAACTTATATATTGGTTTAATTTGAAAACTCATTATTGAATTAGTTGCATGATGAATTAACTTTTTAGGGTTATGGAGTGTAAGCCTTAGGTTGTTAAAGGTTATGAGTATAGTAAATTAGGGTATAAAGTATACAATAAATAAATCCATTAATTTTTGAAGGAAATGATCTAATCTTATATTTCTAATAATATCAATAAAAATAGACAAATGAATACTTAGCTGAAAACTGACAAAGATAGAGGATTTAGAAGTTGAGAATTGGTACATGAGTTGGTCTGAGTGTCACAAGTAGGATTCAGGTGTTAAAACACTCCTAGATAATAATGCTCTACCCTGGACAGTAGCACTATAGCACTAGTGTCCACTTGTGGTGATAGTGTCCTCTATGCAAGAATTATTCTAAGCTTTTAAGAGCACTTGTGTCTGAGTCTGCCAAGCCTATTCTTGTTTGTACAAACCTTGTTTAACTATTTGTGACCTGTTGTTACTAATTTTGTATGAAAAATATTTACCTCCATGTGATTAAGGAATTTTATTGACATGAGTATTAAATGTGTAGTGTTAGTTATATAGGCTAGACATCTTCAACACCCCATTATGATGAGAGTTTCATACATACCAATACTCTGAAGAGGGATCAATCCCAATGTAATTATCCCCACCTAAGTGTTGTAAGTACAAGTAAAGCTAGTATGAATTCTAGTGTGAGTACTTTAAGTGAGGCTTAAGAATAGAATTATGAGTATTCTGAGCTTAGGAAGGTTGTAGATGACTATATACGTAAGTAGGGTAAAATAAAGATTAATAACCTTGATTGTGCATAGCTTATTCTAAACTTGTTTATGTGTATTTGCATCTTATTTCCATGTAGTGGATAAAGGCTAAATTCATGTATATAAATTGATCTAGTTCTTGTTCATGGTTTGAAATAGGTCTAGGATGACCTCAAGTTTCTTAGGAATTGAAAAGATATCTATTGGAGCTCCAAAGAGGAAAAATGGCAATAACACCCAAATAGGACAATAATGTTATGGAACCAGTGTCCACTTATGGAGATAGTGTGAAAATGGTAGAACTTAAGGCACTAGGGGCTTGTATGCCTGAGGAAGGGTCTAGGACTAGTTTTGAGATGTCGAGGGATGTACGTCTCTTACATGAAAGATAGATAAATATCTAAATAGGCCCTAAAATAGTTCTATGGATAAGATAGAAATGGGTGGTCTCAAGTAACACTCTTGGCACTCAAGTGACATTTTTAGATGATTACACATGAATAGGTATATAATTGAGTTTGTTCAAAGTTTTGAGTTTATCTTCTATGTCTCTTACTCTATGGCATAGCTCATTGAATGATTTAAATATCTCAAATATGATTGACTCATGGAGTGGTGCAAGTAAGATTTGATTGAATATGTCTTGTAACTCATTGTCAACCATAACATTAGTCATGATTAATAGTATAGTCTTGTACTAAATTTCTTAATCATTAAATAGATCATTAGACTCTTATTTGAGTTTAGTAATTTGCACATAAGATAGTTTCTCATTGATGTTGATAGATAAATGTGATAGAAACTATTACATAAAAGGTTTTAATTATCTAATTGATTGGAGGGGAAGGTCATATAACCTTCATTAACCAAAATCCTTGATTCTTCTTGGGAATATTTTGTTAATACTTTTTAATTATAAGCATAGGACATTATATGTTATGTGAAATGATCAAAGGTGATGTTCTTGATCACTTTTACCTTCATAGAGCATAATATTTGAATATATAAAACCTATAGGTAGAGGATAGATTTATATCTCAATGGATAATGTATTATTAAGAAGGCATGTGAATCCATTAAATTACTAGCAGTAGATGCACCTCGTTCTAGCTAAAAAACATTAGCATGAAAAATAATAACAACCAGTTCAAGGGAACGTGCAGTAAGTGAGGTTAATGATGAAAATTGTGTGGTCATCATAGGAGGTGTAAATGTTACATGTGTAGGAATAGTTATGTAAATTATTTGAGTCCTTGTGTTTCCTCCCCACCTTGGATGGATGTTGCATATATCAATGGAGGTGTTGATGTAGGGATAATACCAATAATATAGGTCTAAACCCTTGAAGTGAAATTACTAACTTGAAAGGATGGGTTGATATTACAGAAGGGGTCATATTATTCCCTAGATGTAGTAGATTGAGATTAAAAAAATGTGTTCATCTCTTGTGATATATAACATTGCATTAATTTGGTGTGGATTTAAGTTAAGATATTTAAGTGAATTATAAGTCATAAACAGCATCAATTTTATTCATAGAAGTTGTTTATTGAGTATTATTAGTCTCAACATTCATAAAAATTCCATCAATAGAGTGCTTAGTATGTATTATATAATACATAGAGGGAGTAAGAGGAACAAAGGAGGTCATTCATTCCCTTTGTTGTTTGTTGGTAACAATGGGTAGCTTAAATTGGATGTTTCAATAATATGATTTAAAGAAGGCTTCAGATTGTTCATTGTTAATTCTAGATTTATTATTATTCTTAGATTTGAGCCATTTGATTATATGATTGATCCAAATGTAACATATCCAAGTGGAACAATATGAAAATATTACATTCATGACCTGCATTAACAAATAATTTTCATTTATTAATTTATTAATGGTAAATATAGGTTTTAAAGAGGGTCCTTACCATTTATAAGAACCAAATAGATGTGGTCATCAAAAACTAGATAAAATAATATTGCCTACAAAGAAGATCAAAAAGCAACCCAAGACAACAATGACACAAAAGCACAATAATTGCAAAATAGTGAAAAATAAAAAAACCAACTAAGATGCTTTGTTACCAATTTCCTTTAATGATATGAGGGTCACATTCAATGGTTTTAACTCCTTTTCCTTTCCTTTTTTTACTCACCACCATCCAGTCACCTGCTTCCCCTAAGTGAGACAAGATAGGAATGGAGAGTTTAAGAGCATCACCTAGTTTATAATTCAATAATGGAAACCTAGATAACAAACCTTCACCATATAAATTGGACTTTAATGGATTTCAATCTATTAAACCTTCACTGGATTTACATTTATTATTCTTTTTGGATTCCTTGGTCGCAGTTTCCCCATAGGGAGATATTTCCACAGGGGTTTTTAGGACCACATTTGACACTTTACTTTCATATTCAATTTCAATAATAGCTTCAAAAATTGTATGTTCTAAACCCACATCCTTTCACCAAGTATTTCCTTTATTTCTCTTGATGTTTGGACAATCATTGACCAAATGACCAGCTTGAAAACACTTGTGGTACCTAAAAGGTAAGCCTTCATAATCTGTAGGTTGAACCCAAGTTTTATTCCTCAAAATCAGATCCCCCTGAGCTAAAATCCTTTTAGTAAAATCAATATTTACCAGGATTTGGGCATAAGTTAAATGGCCCATTTATTTCTTTATGGGGCCCTTGTACCAAAATTCACCAATAAAATTGCCTATAGATTTAGAAATAGTATGGTCCCAAAATCAAAGAGGTAGGTTTGGAAGTCATAGCCAAATTAGTTTTGTATTAAAAGTTTCAATATGGGTGTTTAAATTAGGATGCTAGGGTTTATCCAACAACATATAGTTATCCTCCCAATCCCAAGATTATTCATTGAAAATAAAGTCTTTCTCTTAACCTAGTTAAAAATTACTATGAAAACACCTCTAGCACAAGGTCTGATTTTGATCTTACCTTCTACCAATGCTTTCTAGTGACCTATGATCCATCCATGGAGGTCAGGGAGTGTAAACTAGAAACCATTAAATTTATAAATCATTGAATTTGAAGATAGCCACTCTTCCTTACCAAAGATCACCTTCAATGCATTCTCTTCAAAAATGATAGCTTACTTAGATTTAGTAAGGGATAAAAGCATAACTAGCCAAATATAAAGTGTGTCACAACATAGGAGGGTTTATTCCTGACAATTTACCACTCCCTAGTTGTTGTCACCGCCTCCATCAACATTGGATCACAGCCTATAACACCAAATTCTTCCACTACGATAGGGTTATGACCTATATTATAATCATTCTTCCCCTTTGGGCTCTCATCCCACATGGACATAGGGTTCGTAACCCCTATACCCTTCAAGTTATTCTCTCATCAGCACAACCTTTTTTGCTGTTATGGCTAACAAACCTATAGCCTTCTTTGTCTCTGTATGCAAATCACGAGGTGTGAAGACCTCCCTTATCTTGACTAGGTCAGATCTTTTTCCATCCTCCAACATCATAATATGTATTAGTCAGTATAATTTCAGACCATTTCTTGTCTTCCCTCTAACTAAATCTACATCCGCTACCACACATTTCATTTCCCCATCACTATCACCTAGGGTTCGCATAGTTATGATTATTATTGTTACTAATAAACCATTTATTATAGTCATAGGTAATGTGCATTATTATTGTAAATTGGGTATAAAAATTAAACCATAAGGCTGAAATATGAAAATCTAGAATGATGAAAACCCTAAGGGAGACCTAGGGTTTGATATAATTCAAGTAATGTATGGGTTCACCAATATGTTTTACCCTAATTTGGATAAATAAATCCTAATATAATAAAAAACTATTATATGAATTCATATTACTGAGTATGACATTTAAGCATGAATCTAAATGTAAAATATTGAAATTGATTGCAATGATTTGAAAAGAGGATTTTGTTAAAAATTGTAAGTACAACATTGGGATCACTACGTAGATTTTTTTGTTGAATTTATAATTGTGACTATGCTATGACTGTGGAAAACAAAATGAAGAAGATATGTGATTTTTCTAGTTCATGAACTTTGTTTCCATCTGCCTAGGGTTGGTTTCATCATATTTGGGTCAATATTGATTTTTGATACTAACCTAAGTGGTCGTAGTGACCTGTGTTGAAATATAGGTCTATGACTATATGGTCACTTGCCCATGTCTGTGAAAGCTATGTATGTGCAATGTTGAACCTCGATGATGTGTACAACTCCATACATTATCCTCCTTCACCTTGAAACCTTAGGTGTGTTTGTGGCGGATATAAAACTACCAAAATTGGGAAAGTGTACTGGGTTGAGTTGGCCCCAATAACCCCTAGTTCATGATTGACCACTTCCTACATATATGATATTCCAATGAGGGAAATCAAGCCACATGTAGTTCACCCATGCAGTGTGATTATGCAATTGTGCCCCTTTGTTATATGAATGTAGGCTAATTATTAGGCTTTGGTAAGCTTTAGACTTGGTTTATGATTGCCCCTAGTGACTTATTCAGAATTTGTGAAGAATAGGGCAGATTCGATCAATGTGAAGTAGTGTATACATTTTTAATAGATAAGTGCCAAGTCCCTTATCAAGTGATGGGACCGAAACTCCCCAAAGCTCTGACACAACTTGTCAGATTTAAGAGCACACATGATTACCAATGTATAAGCAACTAAACATGCGGAATCCAGAAGAACAAATAATCATCAATGAGAAAACACACAGAACATGAGAGGCAATATACAATTATATTCAACTCTTTACAAAGGAATATACAATAAAGAGGTGGCACTCTTTCTTCCACTTCGTGGGCTTACAGTAAACTTCCCTCCAGAGTAATCTTCTCTCATAGGTCACAACACACAGCTAACACAAGCTATTGTTCACCTCATTGCACATCTGTACAATCGAGTACACAATCGTACTCCAAGTAGATCTCTCCATGATCCTGCTGATGTATTGCTGTCACCTTGGATCTAGCGTCCCCGCATTGATCTCCTTTCTGAACCTCGCATCCATACACCCCTGCAAATCAAACCTGATCTTACTTAAACACACATGGGGAATCCTACTTGATTCCACCATGGGAAGAACTCTCCAAGCTTCACATAGCTCTTCTCCAAATTCTCCACTTAACAATACAGCCCATGAGTCTCTCATATAGATCTCATGCATACACTAAAATTAGACGGGCGGCTCAAAGACTCGAACTAGTCTTCACATGCAAACTTCGCATTCACTTAACTTACTATTCGTCAACAGCAGTTCTTACTGCTACAGGTGACCGATGTCGGTCCCTGCCCTCCTGGAGGTGACCGACGCCGGCCGATTCTCTGCCGATGTCGGTTTCCCTTCTACGTCCCCTGACCGACGTCGGTGTGGCATACCGACGCCAGAGACTGCTTACTTTCAGAAACCTCCTCCTTCTTCTGTTTGCAACAAGGTGAAGCTTTTAGCTCCACACCCTAACAATCTCCCACTTAGAGATAAAGAGCTACACCTGTACCCATACCAGTACTCTGTCTAATCTGTATCCTGGCTTGTATTCCTCTTCAGGCTCCCACTTGAAGACAACCCACCACACTCCTTGTGGTGCTAACCCTGTGCTTGAATTTTCTCCATTCTTCTGCCTTGCTATACTCCCACTCAAACAACAACCCCTGTGAGTAACCTGTAATCAACAAACACTTAACAGATCTGGGACATCTGTTAGTCAAGCTCGCTCTGAGAACGTCCAACCTCGCTCTGATACCAATTGATGGGACCGAAACTCCCCAAAGCTCTGACACAACTTGTCAGATTTAAGAGCACACATGATTACCAATGTATAAGCAACTAAACATGTGGAATCCAGAAGAACAAATAATCATCAATGAGAAAACACACAGAACATGAGAGGCAATATACAATTATATTCAACTCTTTACAAAGGAATCTACAACAAAGAGGTGGCACTCTTTCTTCCACTTCGTGGGCTTACAGTAAACTTCCCTCCAGAGTAATCTTCTCTCATAGGTCACAACACACAGCTAACACAAGCTGTTGTTCACCTCATTGCACATCTGTACAATCGAGTACACAATCGTACTCCAAGTAGATCTCTCCATGATCCTGCTGATGTATTGTTGTCACCTTGGATCTAGCATCCCCGCGCTGATCTCCTTTCTGAACCTCGCATCCATACACCCCTGCAAATCAAACCTGATCTTACTTAAACACAAATGGGGAATCCTACTTGATTCCACCATGGGAAGAACTCTCCAAGCTTCACATAGCTCTTCTCCAAATTCTCCACTTAACAATACAGCCCATGAGTCTCTCATATAGATCTCATGCATACACTAAAATTAGAAGGGCGGCTCAAAGACTCGAACTGGTCTTCACATGCAAACTTCGCGTTCACTTAACTGACTGTTCGTCAACAGCAGTTCTGACCGCTACTGGTGACCGACGTCGGTCCCTGCCCTCCTGGAGGTGACCGACGTCGGTCGATTCTCTGCCGATGTCGGTTTCCCTTCTGCGTCCCCTGACCGACGTCGGTGTGGCCTGCCGACGCCGGAGACTGCTTACTTTCAGAAACCTCCTCCTTCTTCTGTTTGCAACAAGGTGAAGCTTTTAGCTCCACACCCTAACATCAAGTGAGACATTGATTTACATATATATGATTGGGTGATTTATCATGCCACCAACATGCTAGGTACAAAGGCCAACCTTAAGGAAAGGTTTGATTTTAAAAATTGTCTGTTTCCTAGACAGGATCGGTAATGTTGGCCTCATGTTAGTATCGACAATAGATACTAACCTAGTATGATGCTGACTCATGCATATGAGGATTAAACTAAGCATTTATGATTGTCTGTGAAAGATAGTATGTAAATTTGAAATAGACAATGATGTTCTTGTATGTGTGTAACAGTAGAATAAAATGGTTAAATTAATAAGGTATCATGTAGGTGTGAGAGAATGGCAGGTTAGGAACATGTTGTGCACAAGCTTCATCTGTGATAAATGTGTGTCAAGATTGTCATTTTAAAAAACCTAATTACCCTATTTTAGTAACTACACTTACACACATTTCATAGCACTAATTCAACCTCTCCCCTAGCTCCCCCATGTTTGTACCTTATGTGGTGCAAAGATTAGTAAAGGATGGATAGGGTTTCAATAATAAAATTTAAGTAATCCAACAACAATTCTCCACACATATTCCCATGATCCACATAATATCTACAAATAGGGTCATGGAAATTAAATTAAACTATTATATTTTTATTAAACTCCTTTATCCCTATATAGGCTAGATCACGCACAAAAATATAAGGACACTCACATGCACAACACTGATAAATCAGTTAATCCCAAAGACATAAGTGCTCACCCACAACACAAAAAGAGAACACTGAAAATCCCTTTGATACAAATATAAACTTAAAGATATTAATCATGCCCAAAGATAACTCATAAAAACCCTAACAAATATCAGCACAAAGGAAACAAAGACATCACCTCATAATAACACTTATTAGTTCATTAATCCTCATGTATTTACATACATTGTACATCCTTCATAAACAAAAACTCCATTATAATAATGATTATAAGAATTCAAACTACAAAGTATAAACAAATATTACAAAATTCTTCAACAACTCTATACAAATTGAAAACCTAAGATTGATATTTAATTTGCTTTCAATCTTCAATCATGTAGCTTATATGAATATTCAAACATGTAACACTTTATGATGACTCAAATGAGAAGTTGGGGTCCAATTTTTAGGTTTCTTAGATCACCTTTGCTTACTCTAGCTAGCACTAACTTAACTTGTAATTATATGTCTACCAACTATTTGTGCATATTCCCAAAATATTCTTTTATTCAGGCTTGATCCAAGCCTATCTGAGTGATTATATTCTTGGTGCTTGACACCTATTGTACATGTGTTTTTTTTCATCTTATAAATCTTCCTAAAATTTATGTTTTCTCAAAATAATGCATCACACATCATATTTCATGTGTATTTCATATTTTGTACACATCATTCATTTATAGACTTTGAAATATTTCCTAATATGAGAAGTGTTTCTTGTGCACACTCTTTCATACTTAGCCTTATTTTGAGTTTCCTTTAGTATCCAAAATTAAGAGTGTACATGTTGCCATTGAGACATAGTCATCACTTTATTAATTTCTTGCACATGATTCTTGTTGGATTTGAAAAAGTGATAATGGAAAAAACTTTTCTTGTATAGTATTGTCATGGTTTACTTGACAACATTGTATACCTTTAATGATATAATATTCATTATGTTAAGTACAATGTTTAAATTGATGGGCAGTTGGTATGATTGGTTGTGTGATTTGTTTCACATATTGCCGAAGCAATGACCCTTATATCCCTTTTTGATAGATCATAAAGTGTTCATGAATGAACAGTGATAAGGGAAGGCAAAATTAGGCCCAACATAAACGGAAAATGCCCTGTTAAGAGTCTAAATTGAATTAATGATCCATATGTACTAAAACATGATATAATAACATTACAATTATGAGACATGTACCAAAATTACGTATCTATAGTATGAAAAACATGAAATTAAAAAATTGGTACGTTCTACCAACCAAGTGGTAAAATTCAAAACCATGATCTCCTTGTTGATAGAAAAAATGTCTAACCAACTGCTTCACATAAGCACACATGTATGTTAAATGTCTCTGATTCTATTTACATTGACTCTTATCCAAGTCTGAATGCATTGGCAAGATAAGTTCTTTTGTATGAAAATAGGTGTGATGAGTTTGTACTTGAAGTTGTGATGGTGGTTGGAAGCCCCCATTTTATCCCATACTCAATTAATTATGGTAGAATCAAGGAATTTATGTTTTTACATGATGGAAGTAGGCATATCTATAGAAAGGATAAAACATATAATTTTTTGCTTCAAAATATAATTTTAGAACCGAAAATTGTGGCTTAGGAGTAGGCAAAAAGGCTTACTAAAACTAGATCATAGATTCAAGTCACAGAGTTGGTTCCATAATAGTACATATTCATTTTATAATAAATACGTTGTTGGTTCTAATTAGAGTCATGTTTCTACCATATCTATAATTATTTCGAAAGAAGTCAGAAAATTTATGTCATAACACTGTTGGAAATACATTGATAAAAAAGGAAAGTGATTGTAATTTTTATTTATCAAAATTTATAGATTTATTATAATTTTTTTGCTATCAAAATTTATGGATTTCTTATCGTCTTTGCTCACAATTGTGGTTTTGTGGGTAAGGATGTGAATTTTATTTGGACTTCTCATCAATTAGAATCTACGAGGAATATATATTTTGGGACATTTGGGCTTGTTTTTTAATTTTATTTATAAAAATAAAGTCATAAAAAATCATTTAAAATGCGTAATACAAATTATATGTGTTAATAATCTAGCTACTGCGACGAAAGCTAAAAAAAAATTACACAGCACACAACGTTTCCAAAAACTCAAAAAACAGGGAAAACTCTCACTACTTAAAAGCAATAACTATGTTACATATGCGATATTGTTCAGACACTCTCCTACTTAAAAACAATAACTATGTTACATATGCGATATTGTTCAGAAACTCTCCTTAAGAAATCAGAAATAAAAAACAGTATAAATATAAATACGAAATACCCATTTTATATATGATATAACCTTGTTAAACTAAAAGTTTTATAAATCTAATAAACTAAACCATTGAAGACCACAATCGTGTAAAAAAGAGAAATCAACACAAGAAGACAGAAGATAGACTTTTTACAGTCGCCCACGCCCACGCCCGCGCCAATTTATTGCAAATCACAATGACTCTCGATTGCAAATGGAATGGAATGGAATGCAATGCAACGCAATGGTAGTATTAGGAAATATAGGTGAGCGTGATGATGACGATTAGAGCAGTTGCAGATGCAGATGCAGCCAAGAAGAGGTGGTACCCCCTGAGCAGGGCAGTAGCCCCTCCCACGAAAGGATTCGCTCCTACCAAAGGTTGGCTAAACACAGGCTGTCCATTGGGCAGGTTGGCCTGCAGAGGAGATGCAAAGGCGGGAGTAACGAAGGGAAGCGATCCTGGGCTGAGTGCAGTTCCGCAGTTCTGATTAACCAGCGGATCATCACTCGCTGTCCACGCGCTCTGCCCATTGTTGTCCACCATTCGCAGCTCTCCGTTCTCCAGCAAAACCAGCGACTGGTAATTGTCTGCTGCGTTGTTCCACACTTCATTATTGCCGTCATTTATCTGCAAACCGTCGTCTGTTAGCAGCAGAATGCAGGGACTTGTTGTTGTGACTGCCTGGCAGGGAGACTCCCAAACACTCTGCTGTGCTGCCGTATTTATGACATCCACATAGCAATAATCGAACCCTAGCCCTCCCGTGCCTGGATTTGTCTGCTTTCTCACCAGTTCTGCACTAAACGTGCCCGACTCAGACGTCAGAAATGGCTGCGTCGCTGATAAAGCATTACCTGATGGCGTGTTAATTACAGCCGAGCCTGAGCCTGAGCCCGAGCCCGTGCCTGTGACTGGTATTACAGGCAGTGAATTGGCATTGCCAAGAGTGTTTAGGGAGGCCAGAACTTGCTGCATCTGGGTTCGAACAATGCTACCAACGCCAGCTTGGCATGATCCGGTAGTGAACATATTTGATAAAACTAGCAACATCAAAGCTAACAATTGTGTTGACATTGCCATTGTCATTGATCTATTAATTTTAAGGAAGGAGGGGCAAGTTTTCAGCTCAATACAGATTCATGCTTTATGCTTTGACCATGTTAGATCCTTATTTATATCGTTGGGAATGGAAATTGACTAGCTGTGTGGGGTGAAAGAGGTTGCAGGTGGAGGTGGAGTGGAATTTCACGTCATTCTCATTCTTAACATGCCTCAACGCTGACCATGCACGTCAATGCGGGGTCGTGTCGTTGGGTTTATTGCAATTTGCCATCGTATTACAAATCAGCCATGTTAGGTTGGCCAAACCATTTTGTCACCCTTGTTGGGTTGGCTCAACTACTCTCCTTTCGATATAATTGCTTGTGGAGTGTGTTTCTTCGTCAAAATCTAATTCATAAATTATATGTTTAATGGCTAAATAACATTAAAACCAACAATGGATTTAATGAGCGGATCAACTAAGGTCCTCTTCTCTTTGAGGACAAGCAATAATCTTTGCAATTAAAAAAAGAAAAAAGAAAAAAAAAGGAAGGTGTTAAGGATATTTGCCTTGGGAATTATAAATAATATATACAATTATATATGATATTATAATATACATAGATATATATGAATAATTATTTTAGGAGTGTACTTAGTTAGTTGGTATGTTTGTTTTTCGGCTCATTTTTTTATCAAATTTTGAATTGATCAGTTGGTGAGTGTTTAGTATGTCGTAGTCAAGCAAAGCAGCCAGTAAGGCATGTTTGATATTAAATCAATGGTCATGCATTCAATTTCTTTTGTCGAACCAATCAGAGAATGCCCCAGTACGTTACACTCATCTGTCATTTTAGGTCAAAACAAAAAAAATCCAAAATATGTTTGAAATCTAATATATATAGCTTACTTATAATTGAAAAATGACAATTGAAGTTGATACTATCCCATGCTCTCGTCTTCTCCCACCCATGGCATTTTCAAAATTTTCAATCACAGACCCCATATATGATCCTAAAGTTGCTCCTAGATCTGCTCCATCTCGTGAAGCAACCATGATGGGCGCTCGTCTCACACAAGAGCAGTTAAACTCTACTCTGTTTCAACCAGACAAATCATCTTGCAAAAGCTTGAGTCTGTGCATAATTTTTGTCGCATGTTTGTGGAAACACCAATAGCAAGCCGCCTACAACTATTTTGGGGCCTACAAATAGTGGTGTGTGTGTGGGAAGGTCTACGCCCAAGTGTGAGGGGTAGAAGTATGAAGTAGAAACAAAAGATAAGTGTAAAGGTGAGGATTTGGTCACAGAGGTTAAGATTGGAATGAACCTGGAGGCAAGGGAGCTTCAGGTGAGTGTCCTACATCACGAAACAAGGCGGGTCACTCTTCAGAAGCAAAGAGGAAAACACACTTTTTCAAAGATTGTGACCACAAAACTAGCGACCATATTAGAGTTAAAGCCTCTATAACTGACCAACTTAACTCCAATGGTGATTTTGGGTGAATAAGATACTCAATAAGTGCTCAAGGGAGAGGAATGGTTCTCCTCTTGTGGCATCATTTACAAATTTGCTAATCTCTGGCAAAAACTATATGATCTACCTGCATGGATCTATGAGTAGTGGTAACCTCTCATGCAAGGTAGGTTGGAAATTTACCCTAGTGGAAAAATATTTTTCATTGCGGTTTTTAAAAGCATAGAGGACAAGGAGGAAATTCAGTATATGATGTGGAACTTTGACCATCACCCCATTGTGATGAAACCATGGTTCGTAAAATTCAACCCCCTTACCAAACCAGTCAATATAAGAAACATTTGGGTATGCCTCCCCCATCTTCCATTATAGTTTTGGTCAAACCTCTGTTATAAGATAATATGTAACTCCATAGGTGACTTTTAATGAGTTGTCCCTGCCACAACCTTGTTTTCACACAAAACCTATGTTATAATCCTAGTTAAAACTAACATCTCTAAGGACCTACCATAAAATTTTGATCAGAAAGAAGATGATCACTCGTAGACCCAACCCCTCCACTATGAGGGCATGCCTTTCTGTAACCATAGTTGTTTTGAGCTTGGTCATTTAACTAGAAATTTAAGCAGCTCCAAAATAGAGAATCAAGCCACTGGGTGGAAGGATTCACATTCCAATCATCTTATTGGGGAAAATGTTGAAACTGAAGGTGATGACTCAGAGTTAGAAAGGAATGAAGTTACTATTGCAATGGTGTAAGTATAGGAAGTTATCGAGGCAGCCCCAAGATCCCCTTCTAGAGCTTCAAGCTCACCCTCCAAAGATAAATGTTCAAATGGGAGCTACAAGGAATCTAGTCAAATTGAAATAGATATATCTTTCTTTCATGTTTTAGACCTAGATGACAAGAAGGGTTGGAATTTAGTGCATCCGAAGAGGAAAGGAAGTCTCAACAAAGTCCTTGGTTCAATGTCTATCCCTCACAAAGGGTCAACAAAGGCAAATTGCATCATAGAGTTTTTGTTGGATCATGTTAGGCAATTAGCTAAAAGTAGAAGGATTTTAAACCAATTATTTGTTGTTTTTTGTTAGATTTTATTATCCAATTATCTATATTGGATGTTGTTTGGACAACTCATTCCTAATTGGTTTGAGGTTTTGTTCTATGAGCCACTAATAGAGGCATTGTTTATGAGCTTCAATGTATTATTTTTTGCTCCTTTGTACAAGTCTCCAGAGCCTTTCAAAATCCATTTTTTAAATCTGTCTAATTAAAAAAAATTATAGATTACTTACATTATCAATATTCATTTAATTCTATGTACAAATTGGTCACCTTAAGTATTTGTTATTAGGAGAAGGAATGTTGAATAAAATTCAGTGCTTTGGACTTCTCACCCTTTAGCCTTTTTTCCTATTGACAATTTTTTTAGTGAACGAAATTTTTAATATACAATCCAATCATATATTTTAAAGTTAAAGTTGAAAGATTCTATAATTTTTTTATCAATTATATTTAAAAAATTTAATGGGTTCTAACATGATTATTTCAATATAGAGGCAAGATGTGAGCAACAACATAAAACAAATGAACTAGAGGGTAGATTGCACACTTCAAGGACAATTATAAACTTGAAAAAGATTTACACACTATACTGCACTCTATATGACCTATTAGACTAGGAAATCTTTCTCTAACATGAAAGGATAAGGGAAGGAAGGATAGAGAATTATCACTTCTCATCACCATACATCACTTGTAGACTTAAATAATTATTCAAAACTCAGACATAGACTTGTATTAATGTTTAAAGGCAAAATATAACATCAATCCAATAGGGATTCACCATACGTGGTGTGGTATTATTTTATAATAGCTCAAGAGCTATATTTATATAAGAAAAGAAGAAAAGGAAAGGGAGCTTTGGCGCTAAAAAGGGGAATCAATTATTTCAACTATTTCCACCATAGTTATAATTGCTTGTATAGATTATGCTCATTTAGACATTTAATTGATTTGGGTCACTTCAATTGATTGCAAAATTAAATTATTCCCTCTTTGATCTTCCTTGATGGTTGTAATGGTAGGATCAAGTTGTTCTTAGATGGATTCTAGCATCAATTTGTTAGTTAGAGCAATTGGATCAATCTATTAAGGATTTGTCCTAGTGCTAACTACTCTTCACTAGTTTGTTGTGGCATATAACAGTGGGGAGAAGGGTCCCTTTCATGTAGTTGGTCCTAAATATTAGACCATTGAAGTCTATGTCCGTATTAGTGGCATCCTTTGAAATGTTGGCTTTGGTCCAAATTGAACCATGCTTGAACTTGGATCCATGCCTTTTGTTTACCTTTCCCCATCAAAAAATACTTTATCGACCTTCATCTACATCACTTGGGCTTGTGTTTGTCTAATTGGTCTTCGAAAACTAGTTCAGATAATTGATCCTTTGATTCATCTCACTCTATTAATCCACCTAATGCAAATGAATGCAATCCATAGATCCTCTACTAGGACCCACACACTTGTGCCACTTTTCAGCTACACATTTATCCTCAGTGTTCATTGACCTATTTGACTCGCTAGCCATTGATCTTGATTTTCATTATTAAATGTGCTCCATCAATCTACTATGAACTTGAACATTCTCATACCACTTTTCAATCATGTGTTGATCTCAGGATCCTACTATCAGTTTGCTACTTCATGCACTTATGCCACATGGTGACCTCTCGAGATCCTTGAATCATTGACTTGCTCGTATTCTCTTAGATCTGAATCTACAATCGAATATGAGTCATTGATCTTTTTGGGCCCTTTAAACTATCAGTCATCACTCATAGTTGGGTCTCTTGTACGATATAGTGTCAATCGTTGATCCTTCCTTTTGAATTCCAATGCCTATTTCATGAGACCAAATTTTGACATCTATGCAAACACATTTGGTTTTCGTACAATCATTGTTGGAATATTTAAAATTTAATGGTTATTTGTTAGGGATTGAAATTTTATTTTTGCATGACCATCATTTGATGTTCCAATAGATGTATTTGACATCTTGTAAACCATCAAATTTAAGCTCTAATGGATGATTGTTGATATTTATTTTGATACTTTCACAAATGTTACTCTACTAG